>JAJHUR010074114.1:45882-56867 GCA_027495735.1 Lutjanus campechanus
ATGTAGAGAGAGAGCATAACTGCTGAAATAAGTTTTGGATTACCCTTTCTTGCTTTGTTTTAATCATTGCAGCCCAACAACAGGAGCAAGGCCTCCTCTGAAGTTTCTGGACTGTTGTCTCCCCCTATTGGTCCATGCGGTCACTGTGCAGAGCCGAGAGACGACTGAGGACTGCAGCTCTGCAGCAGCTTCACACTGACTTACTCAACTGTCTCTCTGTGCAGCAAACACTGCTGCCCGCATTTATGCACACACAAATAAACAACGATGTTAATTCCACCAAAATCAGAGCCGTGCTATTATTTCTAGGTTAAATTAACCGAACAGTGTATCTCACGAATGTCTGCTACAAACAGCTGATTACTGCCATCGGAAAAGTAACTTTAACACAAAGATAAATTCCGTTGGCAAAGCGGGGAAATCAAAAATTAGACAATTCAGCATGTAATATTTAAAATTACAATGTGTCAGTCTGGGGACAGGTTGTATAGATATTCAGATGATTATGTACTTTCTGTGATATCTAAATAAATAAATAAATAAAGTCTCTAAATCAAATATGATAAAGCCACTACAACTGCAATTTGTTTATAATTATATAGCCTAATGTATATAATGGAAATTATGCCTACTGTTTTTTAATCCCCCCTGATATAGCTATAATAAAAATATTTTTCTCAGAAGGTATAATATGTAACTTATCGGTATTAGCTCTTTAAACTTTAAGTTGTGCTTTACATTTAAATGAAACCAAAGAATAAAAGTTAAAAAAAACAAAAAAAAAAAACAAGCTTTTTCCTACTTCAGTTGGTTTTCACTGTTGTTGACTGCTGCCAGACTTCTTCAGAGCAGAGTCAGATTACGTCTCCGCCTACAAAGTTCCCCTCCCATCATTTCCTTGCCGTCAAACATAAATCCGGGCATCGCCTCCTGAGCCTGTAGACTCTTCAGCAAACCTCTAAGAGTGCATCCCTCAGTCACATTTCTCTGTAAGGTCACACTTTCAAAGTTAAGCAAAGCGACCACTTTTTTTTTTTGCGATATTGTGAAAAGTCGAAGGAGCGTCAAAAACTTTTATTTTTGGCTTTTCGTTTTTCTTTTTTACTTTAAAGGATTCAAGTGTGCCAGTCAAGCTGTGCGCCCTCGCAGGCTGTCACTGCAGTCTTCGGGCTCAGCGTTTGGATTTAGAAAGAAGGATTCTCTCCTTTTTTACTGCGAGAAGCTGTTCTTTAATTTTTTCGCATGAATCTCCTCGACCCTTACCTGAAAATGACAGAAGAACAGGAGAAGTGTCACTCTGACGCTCCCAGCCCCAGCATGTCGGAGGACTCCGCGGGCTCGCCGTGCCCGTCCGGCTCCGGCTCGGACACTGAGAACACCCGGCCATCCGACAACCACCTCCTCATGGGTCAAGACTACAAGAAGGAGGGCGAAGAGGAGAAGTTCCCCGTGTGCATTAGAGATGCGGTGTCTCAGGTGCTCAAGGGCTACGACTGGACGCTGGTGCCCATGCCGGTGCGCGTCAACGGCTCAAGTAAAAGTAAACCTCACGTCAAGAGACCCATGAACGCATTCATGGTGTGGGCTCAGGCTGCACGCAGGAAGCTGGCCGATCAGTACCCGCATCTGCACAACGCGGAACTCAGCAAAACGTTGGGCAAACTTTGGAGGTAGGTTCGCTTTGCAGTTTACAACACTTTTGCAGTGCGTCCTTAACGCGCCGCTGTGCGCAGCACACAATTTCCTCGGTGAAATGCACCACCTGTCCGCTGTTTCAAGTAGAGTCTGAATTTGACTAGTGCGTTTTTAAACTGTATTTCTCTCTCTAGCTGTTTGAACACGCTTCTTATTTCCATAATCGAGTGCATGCATACAATTTGGATGTGCAAACTCTTTTAGCTGCTTCTTGTTTATTATAAAACCATTAAAAGCAATGATTTTGTAAATTCCATCTCTAGCATTATTAAATAAGCATGTTTTTGCTTTTCGGTAATTTTAATGTGAATGTACAATTCTCTGTGATATTTTCAGATTGCTCAACGAGGTAGAGAAGCGCCCGTTTGTGGAAGAAGCTGAGCGTTTGAGGGTGCAGCACAAGAAGGACCACCCCGACTACAAATATCAGCCTAGGCGGAGGAAATCTGTCAAGAACGGGCAGAACGATCCCGAGGACGGCGAGCAAACGCATATCTCTCCAAACGCGATCTTCAAGGCGCTGCAGCAGGCCGACTCTCCAGCGTCCAGTTTGGGCGAGGTGCATTCTCCAGGAGAGCACTCAGGTGAGACAAGAAACAAATAGATTAAAACAAACGAATTAACAATAAAATACATTTGCTGTATATGTATATATATTTTAAATAGTGAGTCATTTTTGGTGTTGTTTGCAGAAATCAAATCTTTTGAAGCCTCAGGGGCCTTGAACAGACACCTGTTAATGATTCATGATTAATGATTAGTAGGTTTTACAAGCTATCATGCAAATACACCTGTCAGGATAGTGCCAGTAAACTCCTGCTGCTGACAGCATTTACATTTCTGCTTATGTTTCACGTCATCACAAGTCCCTCATGCAGGAAATATCTTCTTTATACGCATCAGTTTGTACATTTGAGTTTTAACTCTGCCTCTCCTCTCACCAGGTCAGTCCCAGGGCCCACCAACACCCCCAACCACCCCCAAGACAGACCTCCCCTCCAGCAAAGCTGACCTGAAGCGTGAGGGCCGCCCCATGCAGGAGGGCACCAGCCGCCAGCTCAACATCGACTTTGGAGCGGTGGACATTGGCGAGTTGAGTAGCGAGGTCATCTCCAACATGGGCAGCTTTGACGTTGATGAGTTCGATCAGTACCTGCCGCCTCACAGCCACGCTGGGGTGACCCAGGCTGGCTACACCGGCAGCTATGGCCTCAGCAGCTCCTCTGTCAGCCAGGCAGCTGGCGTCGGGGCCCATGCCTGGATGTCCAAGCAGCAGCAGCAGCAGCAGCAGCAGCAGCAGCACTCTCTGACCACCCTGGGTGGAGGAGGAGAGCAGGGCCAGCAGGGTCAGCAGAGAACCACCCAGATCAAGACGGAGCAGCTGAGCCCGAGCCACTACAGCGAGCAGCAGGGCTCCCCGCAGCACGTCACCTACGGGTCCTTCAACCTGCAGCACTACAGCCCCTCCTCGTACCCCTCCATCACAAGAGCACAGTATGACTATTCAGACCACCAAGGTGGTGCCAACTCCTACTACAGCCATGCGGCTGGCCAAGGCTCTGGCCTGTACTCCACCTTCAGCTACATGAGCCCCAGCCATAGGCCGATGTACACCCCGATCGCTGACAACACCGGGGTGCCCTCTGTGCCCCAGACCCACAGTCCACAGCACTGGGAGCAGCAGCCCATTTACACGCAGCTGTCCAGGCCATGAGGAGGCGGAGGCGGCCTCAGCACTGACTGTACTGCACCCATCCCATGCATAGACTTCTTTCTGATGCCACACACCCTTCATTGCCAACAGAAAAACACGACAAGGACTTTTTTATAGTACTGAAAATATATCTTTGGATTGGCTCACAACAGTGCCTTTTGTATTGGTTGGAATTGTGATTATATTTTTTTAGATATAATGTTTAAAAAGAAGTTAAATCCTCTGTGAGGACATACTGGTTATAAATATTTTAGTATGTACTGTGTATGTGTTCTGCTCTTGTCATCATCATCTTAATCAGTGTCATCAGCATCCTCATCGTCACGATTCGAAGGTTTAACACGTTTAAAGGAGCAGGAATACCGGGTAAAAACACCCTCAGTGGCCTTACTTCTCACTAATGTATGTTTTTGTACAGAAGTAAGAACGTTTACTGACACTGCCGTCTTATGATAGCCTACATTCTGCTTTGAATCTTTGTACTGTACATATTTTATTGTAATTCCCATGAGATGCACAACTTGAGCAATGCAGGTTGGAAATAGATTTGAATTTTTGGCCGTGATATGACCATGTCATCAGTGAATTAGTCAAATATTCTACTTCTTGTTCTTTGCTTTAGCTCAAATGATTGTGCTGGTAAACGCATTAGCAGGTGCCATGTAATTCTACTAGGGGCCTTACTGTGTTGGTAGGTGTAACTGAGCAATGCTTGCTTTTATCTGGGTACTGCCTTGATACCATTGGTGCCTCTGGAGCCACAGTAGGGAGGCTCCTTCCACTGGCACCGCGGTGTCAAAACCACAGCATCATTCTGACTTCCTGCTCGAGGAGATACAGGAAGTGACCTTTGACCTGATTCTCCTCAGCAGCCAGCAGGTCTGAGTCTATCATTCCTACAGCGCCATCCTTTTTCCTAACCTTTTTTTTTTCTTAATTTATTCTTTAGCATTAATTTTATTTGAAAATAACTATTTGCAATTATCTTTTTAATTCAGCAGCAGCTAACTGAGAAGTTTTCAGTGGAATAGTTTGCTGTCATATGTGGTACAAATTTGTTTATTTATCATTTGTAAATGTTTCCGTATAAAAGTTTCTTTTATTCCTGATCTAGTTATGTACAGATTACTTATAATTACACGATGAGTCTTTCTCTAAAAAAGAAAAACTGGAAGTTTTCTCTTTTTTTTCATGCTAACAAATGAATTAATGGATATGGAAGCAGCGCCTGTTTTTGTAAAGAATTTGCTGGAATCAACTGGATACTTTTTGTTATTGAAAAAAAGTTGTGTTCCTCATTTTATATTCTGTATCATTAGTTCTCATTTCGTCATCTTCTTAATGCAGTTTCCGTAGGTAAACATGGCATTTGTCTTAAAAGCTTATCTTTTGTATTATATTGTTTGCAATAAAAACAAAACACTGAGAAATATGTGATCGTCTTGTGCCATTAATTATATATGTTTAATACAGTATTAACTGTTGCTCCGCTGTGTCTAATAGCATTTGTCAGACAAAAAGCAGTGAGGTTTATTTTTACCAGTTATGACAAGATATCCTCCACTGGCAGAAGATCAATTAAGATTTTATTCATTTAATTATTTTCAAAGTCTTCATCCAATGCACAAAAAGAAGGGGGGAAAAAAGAAACGGAAATCAAGAAGATTGTTTCAACGTGACACAGATAATTTAATTTCTGTATTAATCAGAGCCAGCTGGTCGGCTCGGCAGTTTGGTAAAGTTATTGTTTAAAAAAATTAAGTTGTGGTACTGGGAACAGTGGTTTTGCTCCTGGCTTCTCAGACCATGAGGTCACAGGTCCATTATTAGCACGGCCTATTGAGAGACGTATGTCTACACCCCCCCTTGCCTGTATACACGACAGCTTAAAGAAACAAACTAGACATCGAATATTGTTTATTCATTACTGGCCAAGTATTATAGGAATCGAGCTGACCTTAATAAATCAGTGACAGTGTAAACACAATCAGGTACTATAGCTTTGTGTTGAAACCTGAGGCTCATTCACAGATGACGTTTCTTTCCTCACATCAACTGGACTGAACCTTTCTGTGCCACCCACCGCTGCACCTCATCTCACATGACTGGACACTTTTATTTTAGCTTGACTCCATAACTATACTCGCAGTATGCGAGGCTACACTAAACCTGTGGCTCAACACATCTATAATGCATAATAACAATATGGAAATGTGATGATAATGTTGTGCCAAATGCATAAAAATGAAAATAAAGATAATTTGCAATTAAACACTGTCTGTCTGTCTGTCATCCAAAAATGAGTGCTGCAGTCCAAACAGTGGAGTTGGAGCCAAAGACTGTATGTTAAATAGGTTGAAATCCTATTTAATATACAGTAGTTAAAGCAAGTTGTTTCCCCATGACTCCACTTCTCCAGACTTGACAAACTCAAGCAGGCTGCAGAAACACTGCGGGAGAGCAAGACGAGCACAGCATTGTAATTTGGCAATAACAAGTAACGACCAGTGGGACACATTAAGGTGATCAAGTCAAGTCAAGTCAAGTTTATTTATAAAGCACATTTAAAACAACCAAGGTTGACCAAAGTGCTGTACAATAGAATAGTGAAATATAAGAAATACAACATAGTAGAACAGCAGAGCAGAAGAGATCAGCTGTTTATAACTGTCAGTGGTCTGTCAATGTAAAGCTAAGCCTGTTATCCTGAAAACAAAAGCCCACTGCTCTGAAAATACACATGCTGGAGTTGGACTGCCTGCCAGATTAGATTTACATATTCCTCAATTCAACTGTTATAAGCATATAGTTCTTTTACAAGATTATTAATGATTTCTTACACCTCAAACAGACACTCAGCAAACTCAGTCGGCAAACATTCTGCATTAATTTGAACTCTAATGAACGTGAAACAGGCGGCTGTAGCATTGTCGTCAGAGAAGCAAGTATTTCAAGTTAGCTCTGATGACATATGGTAATTTTTATGATTTATTATTAGCTAAATAGGATCATCAGCCATTTCATAACTTCTTTGTAATATTTTGGTATTTATTTATGTCAGACTGTATGAAGTTCTCTAGTCATTTCTTGATGGACTTTCCTGAAAAAAGGAAGCAGAAATCAAAGAAAAGTTATTGCACTAATTTATTTATTGGCTGATGTTCACTGGCTGTTTAATACAGAATGTCAGCAACAATGAGTGCAAAATTTCTTAACCGTTTACCATTAGAGTTTGCGTAATTTTATGTTTAAGTTATGTTCTGCTACGTTTTAGGGTTACAACATTATTCTAAAGAAATGTTGTGTAACATTGGTTTTTGTATCCCATCATATTAATATAATAATAAAACCGTATGAGGCCAACTTGTGGTTCTCTCACATGCTCTGGGAGGGGGAAACCTTAATTAAGCTGTGTGAATGTGGTCCAGCTGAAAGGGAAATAACACAATTTCAGCACAACAATACCTCACTGACTTCACTGTCAGTCATGGACTGATGACATGGATCAGTGGCAATATAATGTCATATCAAATTGGGAAATAAAGTTAGTATAAATACTTTATTGTTTTAAAAGAGAAGTCTGTAATATATTTACTGTAAGAAGTCATAAAATTACTATGATATATCAACAGCTACAGCTGCGGGGTCCTCCTTTAAAATTTCCATTCTGGGCCAGAAGGACTGTTTGTTTTTTTTGTCCAGTTCACATTCATTCGATTTTAAATTAGTCTGAATGTTCACCGAATGACTTAGTGTCTGTTCATGAGTTGTAAGAAATCATTGATCGTCTTGTAGAAGCAGGTACATGTTTATAACAGATAAATTGAGCAATTTGTTAGTGGAGTCTGGCAGACAGTTACTGAACTCAAACTCAAACTCAAATTTTCAGAGCAGTGGGCTTTAGGCTCAGCTTTACATTGACAGACTACTGTCAGTTATAAGCAGTTGATCAACTTACAGTGTAGGACACACCACCGCTTGTTATTGTCAGATTACAATGTTGCACTTGTCGTCTGCAGCCTGCCTGAGCTTCCTCGAGACTTAGGAGGAGGGAACGGAGGGGGGCAACTCGCTTTAAATACAGACTGTAAATTAAATAGAATTTCAACCTATTTAATATACGGTCTCCGGCTCCAACTCACTATATGGGCTGCAGTGCTCATTTTTGAATGTGTGATTGTTACCTATTGCTCATTTAAGATGGCAACTTGTGGTTCACTCACATGCTCATTGGGCTGAAAGGGAAATTACATTATTTCAACACAACAATACCTCTTTGACTTCACAGACAGACAGACAATCACAGACAGATGACATTTATCAATAAGAGTACATCTGCAGTCAACCCTGTGATTAAAAGTTAGAAGACTTTATTGTTTAAATTCTGGCACTATCACTGATGTGGTGCAGTTAAAACAGTTGAATTGTCCTCTCAGTGTATCTTGCCCTGCATCGTTAAGTCTGAAGCTGTTTATTATCCTCCTTGTCTTTTTCAGACTTGTTTGTTATCTCTGGTCTGACTTCCCCTTCTGTAACTTTGCCTCAAAACTCCTGCTTCTCTTCCAGTGATTTTGCTTTCAGGACCTAGCGGCTGATTAAAACAGTATTGTGTTATATAAACTGGCAAAAAATAGAAAAATAAAACATATCAATGTGCAGTGACTTAAGCCTTGTGACAGCGATCCCACTGCGGTCTCTGGTTAAATCTGAAAGTTGACATCTTCCCCTTTGACAGTGAAGAGCAGCCAGAGTGTGTAAAGCTCTGAACCCACCTCCCACAGAGAGCCCCCGGGGCACATCCATCACTGGATCTCCAGTGGCTCAGACCTGCAGTGAGGCAGCAGGGCCTCAGGGTCTAACAGGGAGCAGGAGGGACGGTTAGTGATGGCACGGGGGGCAGAAAGGTGCAGCAGGGAATCGCAAGTAAAGGACAGACGAACCTTACAAATCCACTTTTTTGGCTTCCAAACCAAGAAATTGAGTTAATGACTGACATGACTGGAATATTAAGAAGCCAAGGGTCGACATTTTTCAGAAGAATTCAAAATACGGCTCATTCTCCAAAACTGAAACAGCACAGACTGACCATTTGGAGGGAATTAGGGAGCGTGCTCAACCCAAACTTTCACATTATAGTTGTTAGCAGGATTTCTTAATGTAAAAGAAATTGTCTGACTCAAACTATTGGCTAAAGTAATCACAATATCCTGATGCTGTCTGAGCTGGCTCCAACAGGAGTATACTAACACGGTGATTGGCTCCTGATGGAAGATGTTGCCTGAAAGTTAAAGTGGAGCCAATATTTCTGTTCAGCAAATAAGGGGAAAAAAGCCGAATTTGGTAAACACAGATCCATGTTCCTCCAGTTTCAGAGAATGAACAGAACATTTTTGCTGAATTGTTTCATTCTCAGGTTGTTGGCAGTGTGTGCGCATGGGAAAATGTGAAACGTTTACATTTGCAAGTCCAGCTCCCCAAAAACAAAGCATGAGTTCAGATAAATTGAAATCAGGTGATCGTATTATCACGTTTGGTAAATAATTATTCTTTCAAAATCAAAGTTCATGATGGATGATAAAAACTACTCCAGCCAATTCCTACATGGCTCGCTCTTTAAAAGTAATCTGTCTGATGTAAACAACAAGGTTCCACAGGAATAATATAATAGTATATTTATTTGTTTAGCAATTATCAAACAAAAGTTACAAAGGGCTTAACATAGCAAGCAAAGAACACATAAAAGCAACCATAAAAACAGCAATAAAAGAAAACTAATAAAGGAATCGAATACATAAAACAGTGGCAAAACCAGAATAAAACTGGAATCAGAGTAAATCAGGAAAGGCTTTATCATAAAAGTGCTTTTCAATTTAAATTAGAACGCATGGATTCAGCCTGCCGCATGTAGCTCTTCTATTGCCGTTCACTATGGAAGCTGAGAACAGCTGCACTTGCAATTATTTTTAATGCAATTATCTCGAGATCACGAGTTCTTATTTCGTTAACTCGAGATAATAAACCTCGTTCTATCACAATAATGAGTTAATTAATTTTGTTATAGTGAGAAAATTAGCTTTCTTATCTCAGCATAACAAAATAATTAACTCATGATCTTGAAATAACGTCATTTAAAAAATAATTGCAGCTGTGAGTGTTTGAAATATGTTTTATTTATGGTCTTGTCTCAATGTCTTTGGTGAGGACGCACTGTTAAAAAACATGAAATTGTCCTAACCAATAAATGATTTCTAAATTAAAAATATATGTTTAATAGGAGCCAACATGTCACACAAAAACACAAAGCTTTTTTTAAAAAACTTTTGTTAATGTCATGTCACTTTCATCTGGCGAAAACGAGCGCTGCAGTACTTTATCACAGGTTAGTTCATGATGTTATGCAGTAAATGACACATGCTGATTGTGACTGTAGATCAAAGCAAATCAGAAAAGAGTCTTAGTGATGATGTAACAAAAGTTTTTACTGTGAAAAAACACATCCCTACCCTAAGACATCTGTATTTATTATGGAGTTTGGTTTAACAGTCTGTCCACTTGAAAGACCACAGAGAGCAGAGGGTATTTTAATGTTTATAATTCACATAAATTGAGCTGAATTCCTTATAATAATGAACCTTGTAAACAGCATAAAGTAAAGTAAGAAGGGAGGCTAAAACTGACACTGACCTGTTTTCTGTGAGCTCATGATAAAAGGTCACATAACAAGCTCCAAGTATAAAAGTACAGGGCTGAATTTCACTACTGTCTCCCTCTAAGTTATAATGAGATCTGCGCCCTTGTTTGCTGTGTCTTTGTTTTACTGGCATGAGATGGTTTACCTCCGTTATGTTTGCTTTGCTGGCATAAAATGAGTATGTTTACATTTTACTTTGAAGCCAGAAAGTGTATGGATAAGATAAAGTTTTTTTTTAAAAGTCAGAGAGGATTTTTTTTTTTTGTGGGTGTGCGTGTTGAACCTTCCTCAATAGAAAACACGGTGCGACAATGGCCACTTTCAGCATATTTCATCAGAACTGTGTGTCATGTGGTGTTGTCACAGAGTAGCACCCCATAAGGAAATGACATCATTTTTGAGGCTTTCCCTGTGTGAGACCAGGGTGACTCATTCACTGGGCTTGACACAGACAGCCTTGCCCAGTAGCAGCCCAAACATAATGATAAATTTTATTATGTTCCATACAGGAGCTTGCCAAGGGAAATGATAATGATCATAGCAAATAGAAATTTAAAATTAACTATAAATGTGCAAAGCGACTGTGCAACATCAGATATTCAGGCTAGGAAATCAGCCATTACAGTAAAATTTGCATTAAAAAATCAGAGCAAGGCAAATGAAAAGCATCTTTCCTTAACCATGTGCCCCAGTCTCCTGACCTGGGCTCACAAAGTCTTGGCAGTGGCAGAGTGACCCAGCCAGCGAGTGGATTGGGGCTGTGATGGGGCCGCTCGCCTCCAAACAGCAGGAGTGCCCTGATGAATGTTTCCGAGAAGGATCGGAAACAAGACCAAATTTTTCTTTCTTTCTTTCTTTCTTTTTTTTTTTTTTTTTTAAACGGGC
>JAJHUR010074121.1:0-13750 GCA_027495735.1 Lutjanus campechanus
AAACTGTAGAACCCTGTTCATTTTATTTTGCAAACCTTGGTGTTTTTCCAAGGTGGACAGATTAAAACAACAGAGTGTCTATTTGCACCTGAGCTATTTGACTATTTACATCTGCCCTCACCCAGTTTAGCTATAAGGAGAGCAATAAATTCTGTATGGAGGAAAATGGAGGATATGGAGGACCTGTGGTGGAGGAGTAGGTTAAACACAGCACTCCCTCAAGAGACTGGTGCTTGAATCTAGTTTAAACCTAGAAGTCAGTGTTGACTTTTAATTTTATGCTTGTTGACTTCTTATTTTGAGGTTGTTTGTTATTTTAATTATTATTTTTAGTTATTGGTTGCAGTTTTGTTAGGATTAGGAAACAGAACTAATTGGTTAGGTGTCTGCTTTAAAGGGATAATTCACCCAGAAATGAAAATTCAGTCATTATCTACTCACCCTTAGTCCACACAACACTGCTGGAGTTTCACAGGAAAGGAAGTGAATGGTGGCCAGTTTTCAAATGTAAAAAACAACTGGAAAAAACAAAACAAAATGCCTGCATGCTGCTTGTTTGGTGTAATCCAAGTCTCCTAAACTCCTGACAGGCTGTTTGCACACTGTCACAACACACACACCCAGTTCAGACGTGTGCATGCGCATGTGAATGTGGCTCCAAGCTAAGGATCTACAGTGAAGAAGATTCAGGCTAAAAACATGGTGTAAGTAACATTTTTTTATGTCAACTTGGCATGTCGGGGCTTTAGGAGGCTTGGCTCTCACCAGACGAGCAGTGTGGAGGCATTTTATGTTTTTATTCTGTTGTTCTTTTACATTTGAAAACTGGTCACCATTCACTTCCATTGTTCGGGAGATTCTGCAGCAAACTAAAACTAAAAAACTAAACCCGACCTTCAATCAGCATGAGGGTGAGTAGATAATGACTAAATTTTCATTTTTGAGTGAACTATCCCTTTAAAAGAAATCCCCCACTATGTGGATATAATGCTAAAACAAAAAACATGGTCTCAAAAATACTCCCAAAATGATCAGCAAGGCCAGCAAGTTAAGTTTTTAGCACAAAAACTAAGTTTAACAGAGATTTTGCCTCATGTCTTACAGACGTTATGCCCATCGTGGCCAAGACAAAAGTCGCACCTACAGCTGGGCTCAGAATCCGGGAGTGGATCACAACTACACAGGACCAGGAGGACCACTCTACGGTCGCCTCTGTTACAGCAGCCACACGTTACCTGTTCTCCGCCGCACACCGGGGGGAACGTTTGAACCGGGCCTGGCAGAGCTGGGGTGTCGCTTTCCCGGAGGACAGCCGGACCACTCACTGGTGATCCAGAACCAAGGGGCCATGGTGGGCCCCATGGAGTCCGGGGCCATGTACATAGCTCCCACAGACCTCAGCACTGGAAGCCGAACGGGGAGTCGCACGGGAAGCCGTGACGGGACCGCACCCCAAAGTGGGGTGAGCACGTCGGACGGGGGAACGCCGAGGACCGGGGACAGCCAGGAGAGAGGAGGGGGGACAGGAACTGCAAGCAACTGCACAGATGGGAGCAGCGAGGACAAAATGAACCACAGTCAAGATGTGGACTGGGTAAGGATCGCATTGACTCCACTTTTACACCAAACGTGCAAGTTGGCATCACAATGCAGCTTTAAATTACAGTCATCCCAAATATGCTGACCTCCATGATGAGCGTCCAACGGCATTCTGGGATTTATAGGAGGCAGGAGTTATGGTGGCTCTAATTTTGCTGTGGAGAAAATTGGACGTTAATTGTATGCACTCTAAACTCAAGGAGGTAGGTAATTGTAGTAAAAAAGCATGAATTCATTTATGTGGTACTTAATGAATGAACAAGAATTAACAGTGTCTCTGCAGGAATTATTTCACGACTTAATGAATTTATTAATGATTGAATTAATTCATGCAAAGCAGTTGTTTCAATCATCATGATTTCCATGTTTTTAATAATGACAAGTCTGAGGGCAAAAAACTGACCAGCAGCAGGACTTAAATTCCAAGTGTTCCACCTCTTCATGAGTTTAGCACAGGGGTTACCAAACGTTTCCGCGCCCAGGCCCCCAAAATAGCAGTAGCTTATGCTTGAAGCCTGCACTGTGCAAGATGTCTCTTCAAAATTACAAAACCATTAAAAATATTAATATCACCAGTATCAAATATTCATGCACCGGTCGTCCCACAACCTGTGGGTCCTGTGGGTTAGCCGTTATTGAGTGCAGTGGTTAAATCCGTACTTTGTATACAGTCCATTGTACTTGTAAGGTCTACTTGGCCAGGAGTTTTTGCAGCTAGCTAGCTAAAGCGTCTGCTCATGACATGCTGAATGATGTTTCGACTGGCAGGCAATTAGAAAGATGGGCATGCCGAATAAGATTTCAATTTGTTACATAGTATTATAGATGATATTTTATAATAATAAGCCCAATTATAATGTTGTAGCTTGGTTTGATTTTTTTAATGATTTATTTAAGAGGCCATGGGGTGAGTTTGCATTGCTTCATCATGTTTGTGGCCCTTTAAATAAAGTCAGCCCCTCTGTTTATTTAGGCATAATGTATTTGGAAAAAAGTACAAAAGCAAATTAGATCATCTTGGACTCCGTGTCAGTTATCGATTACTTAGTTAGGAAAAGAGATTTGTATGCATAGACAACAAATGGTAATACATTTTGTTGTTACAATTATATCACCATTAATCATTCGTCTGTTAAAAGTGGACACCACTTTATTTGAAGGACTTCAGGTATTTCTTAATTTATGACAATTAAAACACTTGGAATTCAACAGAATACATGCTGTGACCTGTCAGTCTTTTGCCGTGTCTCTTTAACTGCAGACTCGCCTATGAAGAAAACATGAAGATCATTAATAACTCAGAAATACCTCAGTTTTTGCATTAATTATTGTTCTTGCATTAAGTTATGTATGGGATACCGTTAAATCTCGCCTGTTCCTGATAGTTCTTGAAGTATTACATGAATGAATTGATGCTTTTTCGTGTATGATGTCATGATACTTCATGTATGCTTTCCGGTAAATGTTCCAGAGAAATAATCTTGTTATTGCTTACATGCCAGAGTTGTAGCATCCAAGTAAGTTCTTTTTTCAGGATGTGCTGAAATGTTTAAGGTAACGATGTCCGTAAATCTACATTTCTGCAAATGATGCTTACTTGCGCCTTTGGTGTGAAACTGGCATATGATCGGATTCTGTATTGTAACACAGTTCTATGGATGGATGGATGGATGGCTAAATGTTTCAGGAAGCAGAGAAAGTGATAGGCTTTGGATTGAATAATGAATTAAAAATGAATAAATGACTTGATTAATGATAGATGGCAGCAATGGGGAAAGCATAAAAGATGAATGAATTACTTAATTATTCAATTAAATAAGCAAACGAGTAAGTAAGAAAGTAATTAAGCAAATATAAAATAATTATTAAGTTTGTTCTGAAGCTCATACACTGCGATATTATTGCAGTGATTGCAACACTGTATTATTCTTCATCTCTGTACGGTAGCAGAAGTGTCCAGGACAATGCTGGGGGAAGATGATGATTCAGACATATCAGCACATTTATATCCTGCTGTTCATTATCTTTTCTATGTTTTGTTTTATTTATTAGGCCATTGCAAGGCTCTCTGGCCCTTCCGTTATTTAATTTTCAAATATTTTATCTCTCGATCACTTCCCTTTCCATCTCACGCCCACAGTGCAGTGTTAGCTCATTTTAGTGCTCAATTAATATCTATGGCTTCTTCCAACTCTGCTTTTCTTCATCTCTGTTCTGCTCAATGTCTGTGTCTCCTTCATCTCAATCACTTTTTATCGTCACCATCTCCCGCTTTTTCCTCCATTTTGGGCACTATGTCATCACCCCCTCCCCCCGTCCTCTTTCTGCTTTTATTATGCCCTTTTATTAAATGATCCCTCATCCCATTTTGTAACCGAACCTAACAGTACCACACCCTGCCCCAGCCCCAAACTGAAACCACTCGTGCTCGCCTACGTTCCCTCCAGGTGCAGTCGGAGACGTTACCCAGGGAGCACAACCTCGTCATGACGCGGTCCGGCTCCATAATGGGCCAAGGTCACGGCGCAGGAGGCTGGGTGTGCGATTCGGCCACCCTTCCCATGGCAGGACGCAGGGCCTCCCGTGCCGGTTTGTCCCCAAAACGCATGGGCGCTGGCCAGGCTGAATCTGACTCCAGTGGAGCAGGAGGAGGTGGAGGGGGTGGGGGAGGTGGAGGTGGAAATGGGAACGGAGGCACCTCTACAGAGGGACAGCAGCAGCCTGCCAGTGGACGCAACTATGCCACTGTCCTGCAGGGGGAGGTGTCTGGACAGAGGGACTACCCCGGCAGCTTGGGGAGGGGAGGACTGGAGATGGGGAGCAACTTTGTGGTGGCGAGGCCAGACAGGGAGGGCGGAGGGATATCATCCGTCTACCCAGCAGAAGCGGCTGGCTTCATCGGGGACTGGCGCGATCGGGTAGGGCTCGGGGGGTATGTTTTGGGCAGGAGGGATATGACCCCCCAGCTCTTTCCCTTCCCAGGGCAGGCTCGGGGAGCGTACGGCGGAGTGATGGGCTTCGGCACCGGCTGGGTACCGGGAATGGATGCTACAAGAGCGGGAGCACCAGGGCCTGGGGGCCCATCCTTGGCGCTGAGGGTGGGTGAGTTCTTACGTCTGCGCCTCGCCCAGGTCACTTTTGACCCATCGCAGCCGCCGTACGACTCTGTGCAGGTGTACGGCCTGGAGGGCACAGGCTCCCGGGCCGGATCCCTCAGCTCACTGGAGAGCGAAGGAGAGAAGGATGCGGAGAAGGAGGAGTGGGGAGCGGGGCTGGAAGAGTGGGGTCCCCAGTTCCAGAAACTAGCCCAACTCTTCAAGGATAGGGAGAAAGAGAGGGAGGACAAGGAGAAAGTGGAAGATGGTGCCAAAAAGGAGAAGGAAACGAAAGAGGAGCAGGAGAGGAAAGAGAAAAAAGAGGGAGGGGAGCAGGTCGGAGAAGAGGGGAAAGACTGAGGAAGGATGAAATGAAACAAATAGGGGCAAAGGGGGGACGAGAGGAACGGAGGGAATAGGAGGGATGATGAAAAGGCAACCAGCGCTAGAATAATGCGAAGAGAAGTTAAAGGAGAGAAAGATGAAGAGGCAAAGTAATAAAAAGAGACAGAGAAAAATGAGCCTAGGGAGGATGGAGAATGCGAGGGCAGGGGAGGGAGTGATTGATGTAATTTAAAGCAATAAGTGTTGAAACGCTGATATGGTTGAGCACAGATACTGAGACAATGCAGAGGCTGCTTCTGCTCGGGGCAGCAACAATTTGTTAAACGCTTTGGACAAAGAAAAACAACCCAAAACATCCAAGACTCGATTTAATTCCACTCTCACGTATGGAATGAGAAACAGCAGGAAACAAGGAGGAAGACGTTTTCTCGTTGCGTGAGTCGGCCTGCTCTTTGTGTCTGCATGTGTGTGTGTCAGTGTGTGCGAGAGGAGCAAAAGTGCATACGGGCGCTTGTACATGTGAGCGTGCGTGTTCGACAAAGACGGAGCAGGAGTAGCAAGAGACAATTTAAAGACGAGGCTGGTGACTGATGAGACGTTAAGCTGCGACATTAGTTTTCGGGACAATGTGCAAAGAGTAAACATTTAACGGGGAAGTTGAGAAAGTGGAATAACACACGGGGGGATAAAATATATATTTGAACACAAAGTGATCGGGACGGGGTGGGGGGGTGGCGGTGGATGCACGGAGGGAGAAATGATCGGGGAAGGGGGATTGGGGGGGGGGAGGGGGGGGATGGGGGGGGGGGGGGGGGGGGGGGGGGGGGGGGGGGGGGGGGGGGGGGGGGGTAGATGGTGAGGCGATTGTACAGGATCTGTAACTTTTTATTCCGTCTGCAGTGGCAGAAAAAGTGAATTATTCAGCTCACTACTTCATTCCAAATGAAAATGATGAATCATTTAAATCCTGCAAAAGATTCTCCCTCCTCTCAGCCCACGAGGAAAACAGACATTGTGAAAAATTTAAATGATTTAAGGATGTGATCCCCCCACCACCACCCACACCACCAACCTCTCGCACACCCCCAACCCCTTTCAAGCTTTTTGTAGTTGAGTGTTGGTATGTTTACAAAGATTCACACACACAAACACACACACAGACACAAAAGAACTGACAAACACCATAAGGCTTTGATTGTACTACAGTAAACTATAAAAGCAAAACCATCCATCCACTATATGGAGTAACGGCGACTCTATCATTGATCTCTTAAATGTTTTTACAGAAGAAGTCTCCTATTTTTTACCCTGTAGTCTCGCTTATTTGACACGTCTCGAGGACAAAGTATGCATGATTTTTGAAAACCACACACAAAAAAAACCTCTTAAAAGGCAATCATTTCCCACTTTGAACATTCGTACTGCCCAAATGAAAATTTCCATAGATCTGTAATGAAATGATAGGGGAACAACACCGCAGAGACTCCCGACACGACGGGCTTTTTGTTCTTGTAAAAGGTCAGGATGCAAATGAGCTGGAGTTTTCAGCTGGAATGCACTTTTATACTGTGTGATGTTCAATAATAGATAACGAATAATGTCAAAGATTACAGTTGTTTTATAAGATGTCAATTAAAGAAAAAGATACAATGTTTGACTGTATGTAAAAGCATTTCAAATGTAAATACCACTGAATATTATTGCTAAAAGAGAGTATATAAAATGAAAAACGAGTACAAAAAAAAAATCTAAAAAACAGAACTTACATGTCCAAATGGAGCACTGTTGGGACTATCTGTATTGTACTGTAGATTAGACATGGATTAACTGAGCTGGATTTAGCAGCTTCCTGGACTGAAAAGCAACACCATGTACTGTATTCAACATCTGTGTAGTAAATGACCAGGTTTGGGTTTGTTTGTTTTGTGGTAGATCTCGTCTGAGATGGAAAAGCCGGGGATTCAATTATACATGTGGCCCCTGGCGGAAGTCTGTTGTGCAAAATATTAGTTGCAGGGAGCCGCAGAACTTGCCTGTCCCAGCGAGGAAGCAATTTGATGAAAATCCAATGGAGTGAGGAGAAATTCCCCTAATAGGCATACAACAAAAATCTGCATTTTCCCCTAAAATCTGTATTATTATTATTCTGCAAATGTAGGATAATACACTAAAATGGGATCTGTAATATGTTTCAAGGACAGATCTGTCATTAGTGTTGCCCTGCCTGAGAGATATGAAACAAAGTTTTCTAGATAATCACTTACCTCTAGAATTATTATAAACTGTACATGTAAGATTTTTAATCTAAGTGGGAAAATGACTCTCCTTAAAAATGAATCTTTCATGAATTTCAGGCAATGCAACCCAACAATCCTATTATATTATTATTGCATTTTGCTGTACCTTGACCACGTTATAAAATATATCTTATAGGGATATTCAGATTATTTGATGTGAAGAATGAGGTACTTGTCCGTAGTCCATATTACATATAGGAGATGCCAATCGACACGCCCCAGTTTAGAGAAGCAGATGGGAAGTTAAGCAAAGTACTGCTGTGGACACGGTCAGCAACAAAAGGTATTTTAGTCACTTAAAAAACAATACACGTAAAAAAAATAATAAAAAAACTATCAGTTGACGTGAATGCTATATTTAGGACATTTTTACCACTTTACCTTGCTGTCAGACAGCCTTTTCTGATGGGAAACTATCGTTATATCAGCCAAATTTCGCTGTCAAAGCAACCAGACTCCATTGGTAAAATCAGTCATTTTACCTCGCAGAACATGGGAGTTGCTGGTCTACCACTGCCTCTGTCATTAAGTTTGTTTGTATTACTGTGTGATTTTGGTGAATCCGAACTAACCATTTGAAACACTGAAGTCACACAATAACACAAACAAACTAAGTCATCGAGGCAGTGGTAGACCAGCAACCTCCTTGTTCTTAGAGGGAAAATTGTTGATTTTGCAAATGGAGTCTGGTTGGTTTGGAGTGAGCAATCTTTGGCTGATATAACGGCATTTTCTTGCCGTAAAAGGCTATGTAGGGTGACCAGGCATCCCGCTGAATGTGCAGTATTTTCATCTCTTGTCCCACATCCCACACAAAGAGACCATGCCCCACATTTTGATTGGCTCTACTTTTCCAAGGTCAAACCACTGCAAGACAGACACTTTTTCTAAAGTCTGTCAATGAAATTGCACACGCGTGGGTCAAGCGCAGGTTAACCTGTCACCGTCTCCGCTGCCATTCTACCAGCTGGGAAAATTACGAGTCGCCACAAAGTCACAAGCTGTGCAGAAAGAAAAAGAAATGCAGCAACAACAAAGACTTGGAAACCACCGTCTATTGTGTGCCACTGAATCAGCCAGAGGGGCAAAACACTGAGATCTTTTGAGCCAAGTAGGAAAACAGAAATATTTATTTTCGTATATAAAAATTTTAGAACTACCTCTCAGCACTGGAAACATGTCCCATATTGTCCTACATGAACATAGTCTTTTGTCCCACATTTGGTCTGTTGGGATTTGATCACTCTAGTCTGGTGACAAGTGAAAGCAGTGAAAATATTCAAAATATAACATACACTGATATTGTTTGTTTTTTTGTTTTTTTAGGTGGCCTAAATATTTTACCACTGACCCTGTCCACAGCAGTACATTGCTTATCTTCCCACACAGTTGCTCCTGCTGCTTCTCCAAACTGCGGGTGTTTTGACCACCGTCTACTGTGGGTAATATAAGTACCTCATACAAACCCTCCTCAAAAAATCTGAACTATCCCTTTAAGACAAGAAAATTATCTCATTTTGAGGAACAGTAACAGTGAAATCTTTTGAATTCCCTACAAAAGAGTCTGATGTGTCCAGAGGGGAATTTTGCCGCACACCCTAACCTGAATGTGGACGTCTTTGGTGTGCCATCGCAGAACTGTCACCGTTTATCACTGGTTCACTGTAAAGCCACACACATAAGTCAAGCTGCCAGCTTTGCTAGTGTCCACCGGTTTGGTCCACCATAATTTTGTTGTCAAGGTCTGCTACTGTCAACACTTACTTAACCTATCAGGAAGTCAGGCTTTGCACTGACCGAAACGAAAACCCATACACACCTCTGTACCCTTTACCTGAGCCACAGACTTGTCCATGCAGTGCCACTGTGCAGACTGGATGGTATCAGGACCAATGTAAAAACACTGCACAATAACTGGAGAAGAGTGGGGCGGGGGGGCACAGAACCTCGGGAGGGAATCTGAGTTATAATTGATTTTTGGCTGATCAACAATACCTCATCTTCCTAAAGCTGCATAAACCTTTCATCAGCTATTTACCAGTCAGTGTGATCCAACATGATGAAGCATATGGGCTATTCGACACTTCACAGCAGTATACTGTGTGCCAACTTTGAAAGATAACCTTGGTTTATTAAAACTTGGGTCTTATTTTCACAGTTTTTGCCATCATTTCTATCAGTCATAATAACACTGTACTCTGCAAGTTAATTGCCAGATCTGAGACATGGAACCGTCACTTTAAGGAGGGCAAAAAAAAAAAAAACAAGCTTACAGGTCTTAAACAAATCCTCAGGTCAGCCAAACGTATTTGGAAGAGCAGTAAAATTATTATAAAATTATTCCGTTGCAAAAAGAACAAACAAAAAAAAATCTATAAAAGTTTACAGACCAACTTCCTGGTTCCAGTTTGATCCAGCTGTAGTTGTGCATGCACACAGTGTTTGAACATTTGACCCCATTTACGCGCAGTCATTTGATGTGTCTGAGAATCGGACAGCTATTGGAAATGAAAAAAAAAAACTGTAAATGCCTCTGAGATGGACGGAAACGAGATTGCAGGATGCTGAAAAGCTGTAATTGCATCCGCCTCAAGACACATAGGTAATTTTTAACTCCTCGGTAAGCAGCGTGCGGAGGTAGCCTCTACAGGGTCTGTCCTGTGACACTGATATTAAAGCGGTATTAGCCTGTCGTTCTCCCTGTCGCATTAAGGTGCGTTTATCCGATCCCTGATCACGTTAAATCTGTGAAATGATCTGATCTGTGCAGGTGAGAGAGCTGTCTGTTGTATCGAGGATTCAATACTTGTTTAAACAGTCTTAATATCAATTAATTATAGTTTCATAAGTACCAAAGCTATGAAAGAAGAAGTTAAGTCCTCAAGTCCTCATTTCAGTCCAGTCTTTACTATCCTGCCTGAAATCAGGCTTGTAGCAAAACCAAGTGTCTGTACCAGCAGGTTAATTTGGCGAAGGAAAAAAAAAAATCCTATTTTATGTGTCTTGGACTTTTTTCCTTTTTGTTGTGGTATAGAAAGAAGTACTGACTAATGTTTTTGTATCATATAGAAGTTTAAAATTCTGGTATTGTGACAACTCTTTTCTGTATGGGGGAGGGAGTTGTGTGAATGAGAACTCATGAGGACAATAAAACTTTTCTTGCTTGTAGCAGATAAATAAGATCCATCTATGAATTTGCGTTAGTTGATAGACAGCTGTTAAAGATCCAGTGTGTACGATTTATGGGGATTTATTGGCAGACTACAGACCGACTAAAATGCAGATATTCACAACACAGAACGCACACTGAGGAAACAGAACATGCTACAATCACTGCAGGGGCTATGGTATGATACGCTCCACTAAAGGCACATTCAGCGCAAACATATAGGGTCAACATTGAGGAAGTACTGTATATACAGTATATTATAATAAAACTTCATCCAAAATATGAAAAGAGCACACAGCACATAGTGTGACAGCTTCACCCCTGGTCATTTGTTGATCTGATTCATTTTCTTTTAACCTGTCCAACCTTAAATTTTATTAAAATCATTCAACCTCACTTGAATTCCCACTCGCTAGATCAAGGGGATGATGGGAGATTGTGTTTACTAAAAGGTACAATTGGGCTGGTCTGCATTTATAAATGACTTAAAAATCCTCAAAGACAAAGTTATCATTATAATTATTTAATTATCATGCTCATCCGTGTAATGATGACCCATTCTGAGCAGCCCAGCAGCCCCACTGGCATTTGCCCAGTTTCCAGATGGCCGATCCATCACCGCCTCTTTCTTGCCTTTTCTGAATTTGCTGTTGCAATGTTGCCATGTTCTGTTCTCAGCAATCAGTCAGGTGTGTACACTGTTATCATAACTGATAGAAAACTCCAAAAACAAGACCCGAGCGGTAATAAACAAGAATTATCCCTTAAACCTCCTTTTATTGGAGTAAAATGTCAAACAATTTAGAACGGAAAGAGTAAATTGACGATTTCACTGGTACACCTAAAATGACTGCCAAGGAACTTGGAAGCATTTTGTTATGAGAATAAGTATTGTTGTGAAGAGCACTAATGTACTGCTTTGCCAGTGCATCATCTGGGCAATGTTTTCCTTAGCATTTATGTGGAATGTGCCAACTTTCTCTGTCTCTCAACACACAAACACACACACACACAAAAAAAACTATCCTCATTTTCATAACAGTATTGCCAAGTCTGAGGCAGCCATTGCAAAAGCAATTAGCCTGGTATACCAATAAGTGACCTTTCTTGCCATTCTGATTATATGGTTTACTCCACAGTCTTGATTGGCTCCAGGTGTTTCGTCTCCGCTGATTGGTCTAATTCAATGTTCTGCTCTGGCTGATTGGTCAAAATCAAAGCGATGATTCTCCTGATTTGTCTTATTTCAGAGTTCTGGAGTGCTGCGCCGACTAAACCACTTGACGGAGCTGATTATCCCACCTCCTGAGCCCGGCAAATTGGTTCAATCAAAAGCGTGATTAGCTGAATCAGTTGTTTTAAATAGAATAAAAGCCTGCAGTCTCGGCTGCACTTCACAGCTCTTTTTCACTCTTCAAGCGAGCTTAGATGCACCAACCCACAGTGACAGACGAAAGTGGTCCTGTCAGGCCATTTGTCAACCGCTCTGCCCCAAAAAACCATATATACTGAGGATAGTGAAGTCGCATTCAAAGGAGAAGAGCAGGGATCTTAGTAGATATGTTGATATGTACCTTAAAGGGATAGTTCAGATTATTTGATGTAGGGTTGTACGAGGCGATAGACAGTGCATTACCTACAGTAGATGCCAGTTGCCACGCCCCGAGTTTGGAGAAGCAGAGAGTAATACTAGCACGGAAGCTAAGCAATGTGCTACTAAGCAACTAAAGGTATTTTAACCACTTTAAAAAAGGTCCACCTAATAGAGAAATCAATATCAGTTTAAATGTACACTATATGTAGAATGTTTTCACCACTTTACCTTGCCGTCAGCCTTGTTAGTTCTTGTTAGTTCCGACAGCCTTTTGCGATGGGAAACCACCATTATATGCCAAATATTGCTCTTACCAAACCAACCAAACTCCATAGGCAAAATCAGTCATTTTAGCTAGCAGAAAACAGGAGTTGCTTATCTACCTCCTGCCTAGGTCTGTGAGATTGTTGTGTTACTTTTTGACTTCAGTCAATCCAAACTATCATTTGGAAGCACCAAAATCACACAGTAACATAAACAAACTGATAGATTGAGCCAGCAGAAGACCAGCAACTCCTGCGCTGTGTGAGTGAAAAATAACTGGTTTTGCCTGTGGAGTTTGGCTGGTTTGGAGATAATGATATTTTGCTTACATAACAGTGTTTTCCCATCAATAAAGGCCGTCTGATTGCAAAGTAAAGCAATGGAAATATCGACGTGCACACTGAAACTGCTATTAATTATTTCAGGCGGACCTTTTTTTTAAAAGTGGCTAAAATGCCTTTAGTTGCTGACCCTGTCCACAGCAGCACATTGGTTAGGTTCCGTGCTGGGGCCGTCTCTGCTTCACATAACTGGGGGCGTGCTGACGCCATCTGCTGTAGCTAATACTTCAACTATGAACAAGTACCTCATACAACCCCACTTCAGATCATACGAACTATAAGGGTGCAGGTTGAAGGTCATAAGCTCTGGCCTCAGACAGGTCGCCCCCATCGGTTCTGTGCCTCCCCCCTGATGACTTCATTGCTCCTGCACGATGTTGATACAATTCCACAATTGCGTGCTGAACAAAGTGTATTTATTTCTGTTGTACTTTTTCTTTTTGTAAATTTGAATAAAAAAGGAACTATTTCAAAGAGATGAGTCAGACCTGTGCTCCTTTCCACAGTCTCCTGAATTTCTGGATAATCAGACTTCTGCTGCCTGCGTGTGCTTTCTATTTGTGTGTGTGTGTGTGTGTGTGTGTGTGTGTGTGGAAGAGGAAGAGACAGAGGGAGAAAACAACTGAAAGATGTGCTGTGCAGTGCATACAAATGTGCGCACACCTTGTGAGCATGTGTCTTGTTGTGAGGAGGTGGGTGTGCCTTGTCAAATTGGCCCCTTGAAATTTCCAGACCTCAGCCAATGTCTGTGCACGCATGTGTGTGTGTGTGTGTGTGTGTGTGTGTGTGTGTGTGTCTGTGTGTGTGTCTGACTGCAGGATGAAGGAACACCTTGTCTGGTCTGATCCAGCCCGATGGGGGGATCTGAGGTCAGTAATAGAGGACAGACAGAGACTTCTGCAGAGCAATCACGCTTTCAGACGGAGAGGGGGAGACTTCTCTGTTTGTTCCCCGGCAAAGAAAAAAAAAAGAAGGACATTTTGAACTCCAGAGCCGCAGCAAATAGAGCAGACCTGACAGCTGCGACCAAATAATACAAGGCCCCC
>JAJHUR010074123.1:0-10410 GCA_027495735.1 Lutjanus campechanus
TATATCAACCTTAAAATGAAGTTAAAGAATGAATCAGTGCTCACATGGGATTTACAAGGTATACATGTAATGGCAACAGCCCGGCAGCAGTAGATGTATAACTGTGGCAGCTGCCCTGGGGGGCCACTGATAATACTCAATCTAACAGACCTCATTAAGGGACCCTTGTTTTTTACCTTCTCCATCTCACCCGCGATCTCCGCGGCCCGTCACTGCTTTCATCAGAGGTGATGAAAAAGCACCCGTCTAATCATTTCTTTTTCCACGCACCGCGGCCGCACAGTGTGTGCGTGCGTGCACGCGGGCGGAGATTATTAACGGTTTAATGGCTAACGAAGCCTGACAGGTGCTCCTCTCGCCGAGATTAAGGACCGGTGGGTTAATGACGGTGTGGGTGAGATTGTCATAACTCACAATAAGGCCATTAAAGTGATATTACTGAGAAAAGACTTCAGCTGATATGGGCTCAACTCTCAAACAAGGTGGCATTGGGAGGAGGGCCTCTGCCATTTTTCAAAGAGTTTTTTTTTTCTTCTCTAGCCTGCAGCCCAGTGTAAATGGGGCTTCAACTCAAGAAGAATCTGAGGAAAACACAAGTGAGGAGACAAAGGAAGACACTGTGAGCTCCCACTGCTCCATTCATCCATAAAATACAGGTGGACAGATGTGGAAAAACTGCTAACGCATGCAACAAAAACAGCAACATCTGTAATCAAATATTTAGTTTGAGCTTCAGATTGGTGTTATTTTTACAATGTACTACTTGGTTTTGAAATGTGACTAAAATTTGGCAGTGAATTAACTGCATCATGTGATGATGATGATGGAAAAAAAAGGAAGGGCAAGTCAACATTTTATTTGAGTTTTTACTTCTTTTCTTTCTCTTTCCTCCTGGACAAAGAAGAGGACATTCCTCCACTCAGAGGAACACTGATCACCAGTTGAAGCTGCAGGACAACAATGAAGCGAAGAGGCGCTGACAGCCATCCCTGCAGTTCACTACCCCCCTCTGCTGGCCAGCGGGGGCCACTGCAGCATTCAGGGGCCAAAGGAACAAAGGAAGGAGAGCTGAACAATAGAGTCGGAGGCTGAAAGCAGCAACAGAGCCACAGAGCAGAGGCAAAGGTCTTAAGTGTGTGCTGCTGTTGCAGTTTTTATGAGAATACACTTCAATTACAGAATACAGGTTGGCTGTTATGTTTTATCCCCTTAAACTGCAATAATTGTTATATATCCCCATGGGGTGCCTCAAACATTTCAGTTTACATTTCTTTTTCTTTTGATAACTTAACTATAATGTAGCAAGCAGAGACTAAACATGACAATAGTCTGCTGCACTTTATATTTCAATAATCTACTCTAAAGAACAACTAAAGAGGGTATAGGCCTGTGAAATAAATATGGATAAAGATGGATGAATTTGCAACTGAATTGATGTTTAAACATTGTGCAAGACTAAAGACTTATCTTTCAGTAAACTCGTATAACATCTAGGACCAGCTGCTATGTAGTGCGTAAATACACAGCACAATGTGTTAGTCACTTACGGTTGCTATGCTGTAGTTCGACAATCCATCAGAGGTGTCGACTCAAGTCACATGGCTTTGATTTGAGTCAGAAATTTGATGACTTCAGACTTGACTTGAAAAAATTTTTTAAAAAGATTTGGAAGTCAACTTGGACTTGGATCCCCGTTAGCTGCCACTAAGGTATAGCAGCCACTTGGACTTGAGCCTTCTGACTTGAAAATACTTGCTACCCTCCCACTAAGTCAAAAGATTAAAAAGTCAGAAAGTTATTTTAAATTTGTGCCATGAATCAATTTATTTCCCTTCATGTCCTTAATCAGCTAACATTCACATTATTTGTACAGAGTGAGTCAACACTTCCCCAGATGCACTTTGTTGGAACCAAAGTGAGGAGAGGAAACCTTGAAAAACTAACGTTACATGACTGAACTCCAGTTGGAAAAATTAGACCGAACACAAGACATAGTACAAAAACTGCAACAAAAAATGAATTGCAGTATGCAAAATTGACAGAAACACAATGACTTCCAGCTTTGTTTGACATTTGAAGCTGAACGAAAAATGGTAAGTCGAGGCTAATATTAACATAGTTAACGAGCTAAAGCTTAGCTAATGTTAGCTAACAGCTAAGTAACTTTGTCAATGAATTTGGCTGGAAACTCACTGTTGTTGTCTTTATGTTTAGGACTTGAAACTCAAAGTTTAGGACTTGAGACTTGACTTAAAGGGGAGTAAAGGCTCATTTATCGAACGATGTAACCGTCGCTGCCCACGTACTTCCATGCATCCTTTATGTTGGCATGGATGTTAAAATGTTGATGTTGAAAACAACAAACATGGCGACGCTGGAGGAGGTTGTAATGAACCCTTTGAGAACAGCCAATGTGGCTATTTGTACCCACATGGCAGAGACAAATCATGATCTTTCCCTAAACCTAATCAAGTGGTTTTGTTGCCTAAACCTGACCAAACTATGACTGAAAACTGAAAAAAATGAATTAAATAATGTAAAAAAATAAATTAATTAATTAATTAAAATGTAACACCACTGACATGTACTCCAACCCCACTCTCTTGCAGGAAAGCTTTGTGCTTCACCCATTCATCCACCGCAGCCTCTTATTAACAGTGAATTTGTTGCTCTTTATGGGTAAAATAAGGGTGTTGGGTGTGGATAGCCAAATAGCTGTTGTGTACCTATTTGTATAAAATAGACACTCTGATTTGTTGAACTTCTTTGTCATGTCCCGTGGTTGTGTTTCGCTTGCTACACAGCTATATTGCCCCAACAATTCCCAGTAGAACTGCTTTTATATATATCTGTAAGCTTTCAGAATATTATATATATCTGTAAGCTTTCAGAAAATGTGCACAAATTTAAATGAAATGAGCGCAGAGAACCGACACAAGGTTCCGTCTGAATCTGTACATGCATATAACATTAAGCATAAGTGAGCCCTCAGGATACTTGTTGCAAAACAACCTCTGCAGTCCCTACAGGAATAAGAAAGGGGTTTAGTGAACAGTCTATGATAATGTTGCTCTGTGTCTGCTGAATATGTGTAAATGCAACACTTAGCTAAAATAGCAATCATAGCTTAATAAGACTGTACGATACTTGGCATCCTCAGCTGAAGAGGTTATGACTACATCTTTACCAACATTGTGCAACATATCACATCACCTTTCACTCTTCATCTGACTCTCCAGTCTCAGGTTTTGAGGATTATTTTTGTCTTTTCAGACTCTGACAGCTCTATTGCAGAGACACTGTAGACGTCTGTCATTTACACACCTCAGATACCTGCAGAGGACATCCTGTGCCGTGAATCTGTGTCACCACGTACCTGCAGGGGTCAGAGCTGCCACTCGAGCCTCTGCACCTGTACCTGAGCAACATTCACCTGCCCGTATCCTCCGGGACCACACCCAGTCCTCGGCTCGCTCCACCAGCAAGCCTGAGGAAAAAGCACTCATCAGGTTTCTGATCTCCGCTACAGGCTCTTGGACATAATCACTAAACGGATATATTCAGACCGAGTCGTGTTTGCACTCACGTCGGCTCACCTGGAAACACCTGAGCCACAGGAACAGAAAACTCCTGCATCTTTTTTGGGTTTTTTTTCAGTGTTCTGTTGCCTTTTAAACTGGTTTAACTCTGCTCTACTTTGGATATAAAGAAAGATCAGCACACAAAAGGGTAAGATTTGTATTCTCTGTGCCTCTAATGTCTCTGCTACATGTAAACACTCCTTCATAAAATGGCTTTTCCTCTCCTATAGATCTCCCATTAACAGATATCTTTACTGTTTCTCACAGCTGTGTGTCTTATCATTAAGACTCATTGTCAGCGATGTAATTTTCACAGTAATTTCGCTGGGATGTGGGCTGGATGTAATGGAACAGCATGCATGTGAAGATTGGTCACGTAGACTTTGTAGCCCTGTGTGTGTGTGCGTGCGTGCGTGCGTGTGTGCGTGTGTGTGAACGAGATAGAAGGTCCCGGCTGATGAAAGAAGAAATGCTATAATTTATCTTCTCCTTTTATTACAGATTAAAATGGGCTGCTTCACATTCGTCAAATTGATGATGGTCTTGTTCAACTTGCTTATCTTTGTGAGTATGTTTCCGCTTTGATTGCTCATATATGAGGAGGAGGAAGGCAAGGAGGGGGTTGTTTACTGATTGTGTGAAATCTTTACATGAAAAGCCATGTGTGATGTAAAAGAAAACAAACAATATCTTTCAACACAATGCAGAGAAAATCATTTCACGCTGCCCTTCAATGCAAACAGACGTTACATAAACATTTCAGATCACTGAGCCAGAAGACCTAAATGATGCTCCGTTCTCGTCCACTTTCTCCCCACCGTTGCAATTTTCATCTCATTAACTTCAAAGGCTCTAATTTTGCCACCTACATCGTCGGCTTAATGTTGATAACTAATGTGGTTTGTGAAATGGAGAGAAACTTTGGCGTGGGTAAGCTGAATCCGCCTGCCGAGTCGGGCCCACCTGGGCTCCCGCTGTCACAGATGAAGCTCCCAGCACAAGTCATCATTTTCCTCACATTTCCCATTTCTGCCTGAGCGCGGCGGCTTGATAAATCTGGTGCGGCAGCTCTAAAAGTCACAGCAGCTCACTGATTATGATGTCGCCCCTTTGAAATGTTAGCCAGCAGAGCAGAATGATAAAATGATTCTCCTCAGCTCATAAAGACAATGCTTTAATGCGAATGCTAAAACACTTCAGCCGCTGCAGCTGCATTTCAAGTTTGGTGTCGCAACTTTATGGACTCCTCCTCATCAGAGGATGCATTTAGACAATGTGACAACCTGTCAAGGGGCAGCAAGAAGGTGCACCAGGCTTTGAAGGTAATTTGACATAGTGGTAACACCATATACTTACATCTCGATATGATGCACAATGGCCCAGAGAGATTTTTCCCTACAGGCTTACATTTTGAAAGAAGCTTCTGTAAAACGATAGCAAACTTTTCTTTAGCATCACAACCTCTGCAGAATGACTCGTTTCACTTTCAAAATTAAATAATTTTATCCTGAAACAGAAGTTAGCTGTCTGGCCGGCACAAGTTTCTGGTGAGCGTACTCTGGTAATGACAGGGGCTGCCATGCAAGGTGCCTCTGCTCCTCAGAAACTTGTTAACACACCGAGGGCTATGCCTTCAATAGAAATTTGGGATTCAGTATCACGCACAAGGACACGTTTGACATGTGGACTCAAAACTGCTGCTGGGTATCATTTAAAAATGTTGATACCAGTACCAATACAAGTACCCTTAAAGTGATACCGATACCAATGGAGTACTTCCTTCAATACCTTTGTAAAAGGTTCTTCTCTATAAAGAACACTTGCAGTGATTGGCTGAAAGCAAAACCATAATAGTTTTTTTTTTCCTAGATCATCTTACCAAAAGGCTTGAATACTGGTATCATTTGACTGGAGAAGTTTCAATACTATTTGGTACTGGGTTATTTTATTTCAGTTGATACCTTAAAGGTATTGAGTACCAATACTCAGCCCTAAACACAGTCCCCCGTCTCTATGGGCCACTGTGCAGTAAGCATTCAGACAGCAGCCTCTTTGGCTTCATGCACCACTGACCAGCTTGCAATGAGTCCTGCTTACTACTGTATCTAGTTCTTTTTAATGCATCCATGGGAGCAACTACAGTAGCTGGCTGGCACAGCACTAAAACACAGTGTGGAGATGGGTATGGGCACGCAAGACTTGGCAGAAACCAGTGCTTGCAATCACCCCTTCATCCTCTTACAAGTGTGGTCATGGTCATTGTGAGAGCTACAGTATCTTAGCTTGGAAAATAGCAATATGGATGAATATGAATCGACAATTAATGCATGTTCTTGCTGGCTCGCTTTGCGTTGTCTTTTCACTTTCTGGATAAACTAACAAAACAGTAACCTAACAAGTTGGTTATTAACCTAATCTTTGCCTGTATTGCCTGTGTCTGTATTCTGATTTCAGTGTAGTATATTTCACAAATGAGCTTATGAAGCCTCCGAACATAGATTAAATTTTATCTCATACTATATGCATGTATTTTTCAGTAGTTTTCCTAATCGTAGAAGCTTTATAAATAAAATTAACTTACACTTTACCACCCGGTAGAACTTTTTGTCGGGTACTCAGAGCAGTGCTCGGACCCATCCAGGTGAAATACCAAGTTTTTAGGGAGTCCCATTAACTACTGATAACTGTAGCTGCAATTAGCTCAGTTAGCCTTATAGCTATTAGCTGACACTGCCCAGACTGGGGATCAATGAGGGACTGCCAAACTGTGACCTTTTCACAACGTTAATTAAGTCTTTATTTTTGTTACTGAAGGTCGACGAAGGTCACCTGACTATGAATCTGCTCTCCACAGAAGTTACTGAGAAGAACTGGTATATCACCTGCATGCAAACTTGAACCTTGGTGTATACACTGCACCCAATTTGAAAGTGTAAAGTTATATTATTTGTACACAGATTTAAGGGAGATCCACATTGAGACACACTGTAGACTACATTAGCCTGGCTCTCCGTGAATCATTTTAATGTCTGAAAATAAAAAGTAGCCTGTTAGAGACTTGGACAGTGACAGTGGTATACAAGTTTGAAAAAAAAAAACCCTGTGATTTCGAGCCCATCCTTCCTCTGCCGTGGAGCTTTGGTTCGCTGTTTCTTTAGAACCGATCTAAATGCATTGGAAATTAGAAGTGTCTCTGTGTATGCTCTGTGTGTGCAGATCCATGGTCGAGTGTCGGGACTTAATCAGATTGTCTGCTCCTGGTAATATGACCCATGAAGATGGGTTTTATACTCAACTGACGTCTTTCTCATTCCAGCCCTTTCAAAGAGAACCAATTCCATTTCAATTGGGGTGGGACGGGCCCGTTCTCTTCCCTGCTCCCTCTGTATCTTTCTATCTCCTCTCTACACTCACCTCCCCCTCTCTGGAGGCCGTGGCCTCCTATTCTGCAGCCTGTTATTCATTCCCGCTCCTCTAACCCTAATAGGTTATATTTCCCATCTCCATAGATGGGACACTGCTTCTTCTTTCACCCCTGCTCTCTTAAAAACCCGATTTACTTTAAGTCCTTTTGCCATGTGGATGTTCAGCTGACATCCACCTTCATATGGCACATCATTAAAGGGATTAGCCATTAAAAAAAAAAAAAAGACAGCGTGCCAGCTATAATTATACCTGGTGAGGGATGATGGTGGCACACATGGAGTTAGAGGGGGAATATGCTTGTCGTGTCACATTTAGCTTACGGTGCAATGATGGCACTGAACAGGTTGAGAAGACGAGAAAAGAAACCCCGGAGTGAAAGGTGGGGAGAAGCGGAAAGGATGAAGGAGAGTAAAAAATAGATAGGAAGAGCGGGGCCAAGGTAGGGAAAGGTAGAGACAAAGAGGAAAGGGGGGGGGGGGGCGATTCCCACGTGGGAGACGTCAGCATCTGACAGGAGATGTGGTGTGTCGGGGCCTGATGGGGAGCAGAGGGGGCTGCCTGACTCCTGCGAGCCTGATGGAGCCTGACAGACAATATCAGGTTTCAAACATGGTTTCTGCGGAGGAGGAGGAGGAGGAGGAAAGAAGAAATCACTCACTACGAGTGCAAGGTGAAATACGCAGAGGGGACGGAGGAGGATAAAAGGGTGGAAAAGAAGGGGAAGACGAGGTCGGAGGTGGAGAGATGAGGAGGGAGAGCAGAGATAATGACAGTGGGATCAGGTGATTTCCAGGCTGTAATGTGAAACATGTGACAGTGTTCTGATTTTGTTTGTGACGAGCAGGTTTTACAGGCTTTGAGTCAATAGATTTTCTATGAATGCACCTCGGCGTCCCCTGATGAAATGACCGCTCACCTGTTTGGTGTCAGAGAAGTTTAATTGCTACAACTATTACTGTTACTGTTTAAATGAACATGATTCATATATTTTCAATATTTTATAATATTTATATGAGACTCTTCTTTGTTTTTTATCTGCTCCCGTTTCAATTTGTTTTGAATGCACAATATTCGATTTTTGTCAATATCTGATATGCTGATATGCTCCAACTCATTTTGGATGACTGCTGATGCTGATATGCACATTGCAAAGAATGTCAAGTCTCTCTTGTAGTGGGTTTAAAATATTATTTAAGGCAGACATAAAATACAATGTAAAATGATCGGAATGACAGCTCTTAAGATGTGCTATTAAATTTGCAGTGTTGATGGAAGGTGATTAGGCTGCAGATCACTGACGATGTTGAGCAAACATTGCAAAATAGCACTTTTAATAGATCTTTTGGAAGTTCAAAAAGCCCCCACACCTTAGACTTATTTGCATTGTGTGCACATAATTAAAGCACCATTTTAATGGCCTGCTCATCAGCAGAAAAGTTAATTTCAGGCCAATACAATATTTATATTTAAAGCCTTTATTGGCCCATACAAATGACGTGCCAATATTAACGAGCTTCCCGACTTAAAACAGAATGTTTTGTGTTTGTACAAATGTCACGGTTTGGTCTGTAACAAGGATGAGCAGCCATTATGGAGACGCTCTGATGCAAACAACAGATGGATTATGCATTGAATATTCAAGTCAAGTCAGATTTAGGATTTCTAAACCAGAGAAAACTACAGGAAAAAGTGTAGAAGCTGCTATAAAGAAGGAACTTGTTCAGCAGGAGGAAAGGGTTTCCTATTTCAAGAAACAAAGTTTAATAGGTGGTGAGGAACCGTACCAGCTGACTCATTTGCAGAACTCACAAACTCGTAATTACTACATGGGAAGCTGTGTGCATGACTTGTAAACTCTGACCTATTTCCACTTACAAGGTGGTAAATACCACAAGAGGGGGGCGTTTTTATGGAGTTTTCTCAGTAACAAACCGTTTACCGACAACAGTCGGTGAACAGTTTGTTTGCAAATGACTACATTCTGTTTTTACTTACATTTTACAGACAGAACTGGGTTGTACCTATCAAAACCAAAAAAGAAATACTGGTTCATATGGGGTGTCTTGTCCTTTTAGCTAACAGAATTTACAGTATAACCATGATTTTAAAAAATTGAGGCAGTTTGAACATCATGTATTTTGTCTTTGTACTGTATTCAATTAGATATAGGTTGAAAAGGATTTGCAAGTCATTGCAGTCTATTATTTACCTTTTACACAGCATCCCAACTTCTTGGGAACTGCGGTTGTAGTTTCAAAGCTGAAAAAAGAAAGATTCTTGTGTCTTTAGAGGACAGTAAATGTCTGAACTGTTCACGCCCTAATCCCAAAGCCAGCATCTGTCCACCTCGAGGCTGGCTTTATCCACTGGCACGACATGATCACTAAATGGATTTCAGTCCATTCTGCCTGTCCGACATGAGCAGGGAAGTAGAGGCAGTCATGGAAAAGGGCAGTCATTTCGTTCAGAAAGGTAAAAGGAGGCCGAGTTCCTGCTTGGCCTCGATACATAATGGGAAGCCTGAGGCGGCACCTCTCTGAGTCTCACAATAGGAATCCTCCTCTCTGAATGGACTCAACCATATTGAGGTGTCATGGTGTCACAAAGAGGTAATAGTAAGAGAGGGTTAGTGATGTAAGATGGCCTCTCATTTCCAAAACCTATTACCTCCTCAAGAGCTGTTGACCCCACCTGACTGACAGCGGCTCAGACAAATGATTGACATTTTACGTCGTTGTTAAGTGTGGATTACATCCTCTAGAAAGCTAACTGGTCAATGTCCCACTTTCATGAATGTCAGGGATTTGTGTGCTGCCTGCGCACACTTGCATATTATGCATGTTGATTGTGTTTTCCTGGATCCTCCTGCAGCTGGGCGGCCTGACCCTGGTGGGCATGGGGATCTGGGTGAGCGTAGACGGGGGCTCCTTTCTTCAACTGCTGGGGCCGTTCTCCAACCAAGGCATGCAGTTCGTCAACGTGGGCTTTTTCTGCATCGCCATCGGGGCCGTGCTGGTGCTGCTGGGGCTCCTGGGCTGTTGTGGGGCCCACAAGGAGAGCAAGTGTCTGCTGCTCACGGTAGGTGTAAAACTCTGATAGAGACTTTGGTTATGATGTACAGTGCTGTAAAACAGCAAGAGTAAATGAAGCTCAGATCCTCTTCCTCCATGCACCTGTCTGTCCCCTCCGCTCGTCTAACTACCATGGGGAGCAGAGCATTCAGCCGCTCTGCTCCCCGTCTCTGGAATTCATTACCATCCCAACTCAGAAACATCGACTCACTCCCTCATTTCAAATCACAACTCAAAACACATCTGTTTAAGACTGCCTTTTCTATCTGAGGCCCATTGATATTGCCATTGCCTCTGTCTATTTTATTGATTTTATTGATTTTTATTGTTGT
>JAJHUR010074126.1:6117-26230 GCA_027495735.1 Lutjanus campechanus
TTGAACCTGTCTACATCCTTTTGTCATCACCTACATGGGCTCCGTCTCCTTGTATCTGATTAGTTTGTAGGCGGGTGTGTGTCTGATGTCGGCATGTTTACAGTTCAGCAGGTAGCCTGACTTCAGTGGCTGTTTACAGAAAGAGATGAAGGAACAGATTCACATCATTGTCGCTATATTATTATTATGGCACTGATACCAGCAGCACCAAAGTGAAACAACAACTGAAAAATTTTGCATTTTATGGGTCTTTTCCAGTTGACTCTTTCTTGAGTCAGCTTCCTGGCAGCAGAAGGCAGAAGATAACGTCATCTCAGAGCCTGAGACTCGACTTGAAGAAACTCAGTCAACTGCTGCAAATCTGCCTCAGTGAAAATGTCGAGGAACAATATGAGCTTTAACAAGCACAAAGTATTTAACCTCAACACTGAATCTGTCCCATAGACGCCCAGTAAAAAGGTCCTGTGAGAGTTCAAGGACATTTGTTATCATTATACAACAAAACTGAGTCGTAGTTCCTAAATAATACACACAAAATCCAACATGGATCAAGATAATTATTTATATTCAGAATGGAATAAAACACAAAGCTCCACACAGGAATAAAACAGATATAGATCTGAGGTCTGAGTTTTGAGGATATTTCGTGTCTCACCACTTCTCTCCTGTGATTCAGGGTTTGTTTGGGAACACGGCGGCGTCTCAGTCGAGCGGGCTGTTCGGCGCCGCTCAGACGAGCACAGCCACCGGCTTCGGGACGGGCACCGGACTGTTCGGCCAAACCAACACTGGATTTGGAAACGTCGGCGCTCAGGTACAAACTAGGACAAACTGACAGTCAGTTTATTAAAAACAGGCAATAATAATAACTTCAGGTAGTATAAGAACAGAAACCTCAGTTTAGTTTAACTGATAATCCAGGTAATCAAACTTTCTGTGCTGCTGTGAGGAGGCAGATAAACACTGACTGTCAGTTTTAATGTGTGTTTGTGTGTGTTTGTGTATTACAGCAGAGTTTATTCGGTAATAAGACAGCCGGGTTCGGCACCACCACCACCAGCGCCCCGTCGTTTGGCACCGGCACCGGTCTGTTCGGCAACAAGCCGGCCCTCACGCTGGGCACCGGAACCAACACGTCCTCCTTCGGTAAGACTGCCAGTTATCAGACAGGAAGCAGTGAGAACACCTGTGGAGAAGAAGCTGGATACTTAATTATCTAACTTTGATTATTGAGGAGTGTTTCTGTGTTTCTCTCGGTGCAGGTTTTGGTGCAAACCCTGCTGGAGGGAGTCTGTTTGGAAACAAGCCGGCCACCGGAGGACTGGGGACCGGACTGGGAACCAGCTTTGGAACAGGTACTGGAGGGTCTGAGATGTCAGGAAACCCTGAGAGAACAGATGATAAAACAAAAGTAGAACCAGGATGTGAAATATAAGTCTGTTTATAAAAAGTCAGATTAATCGCCTCTTAAAGACACTGACACCAGGTTGTGTTTGTTCAGCAGTGGGCACCGGACAGACGTCTCTGTTTGGGAACAACCAGAACAAACTGGGCACCACGCTGGGAACGATGGGAACGTTCGGAGCGGCGGGATTCAACAGCGGAACCAGCACGCTGGGCTTCGGAGCTGCACAGCAGCCAGTCGGTGAGCAGCTGACTGTCTGAGCCAATCAGAAACCCTGAAAGGCTGCAGGAGTTGTGAGGAGTTTCTGACTCATCTTTTTCCTTGTTTGCATGTTTATCATCTCTTCACCTTAATGTCACAAAACATTAGAATAATCCCATTTTATCACATCTTTTTCATCTTGATACGTCTTTAATGTTGTTTTTGTCTTATGTCATGAAAACAAAGTGTTTTCATCAGTCACACTTTGCTGCAGCAGCTGATGTCAATTTAATCTCCAACCAGTGAAACCAGTTGACTGGTTGTTCACTTGTTAACTTCTTGTTAACTGCAGCGTTTGACTTCTCTCCACCAGGGCAGGTGGAGCTGTGTTCATCTGTTTCTTCTTTTTTCTCCTCCAGCTCTCACTGATCCGAACGCGGCGGCCGCCCAGCAGGCCATGCTTCAGCAGCAGCTCAGCGTTCTGGCGTATTCGCCGTACGGAGACTCGCCGCTGTTCAGAAACCAGCTGTCAGACCCCAAGAAGAAAGAGGAGGTGACACAACCGCAGTCTGACGCTGCTTTATTCACTGTTTCTGTCTATAGTTTTATATATTTAGTTGTTTTTTAATAAGTTTGACGTCTGTGTTCTGGTCACATGGTTGAATATTTACATCAAACAACAATCACAGGAAGCTGAAGAAAGAAAACGTTTCATTAAAGGAACAAAATACATTCCTGCTGATTTATAATTCAATCACCTCTGTGACTTCTGACAGCGTTTGAAACCGACCAATCCAACGGCCCAGAAGGCTCTGACCACTCCCACTCACTACAAGCTGACCCCTCGACCCGCCACCAGGGTCCGCCCCAAAGCGCTGACGTCATCGGGGGCGTCCAAGTCGCAGCTCTTTGACGGCCTGGACGATGACGAGCCCTCGCTCACCAACGGAGCCTTCGTACCCAGGTAGGTACCAGTCTGATCGCCATGACAACAGTGTGAGAGAGAGAGAGCTTTGTGAGATCAGCTGGTGACAACATGCTAGTAAAAAGTTAAAAAGTTTTATCATTGCAAATAAAATGAGATAAACTTTGTTGATCCCATGTGAGGAACATTGACTTGTGACAGCAGCTCATGAGTCAAAAATAGAACCAGAGCAGAATAATACACGTAAAAGTTTAAACACAAATAAAAGCAAATTGTGTTTGTGTGTTTTTTCTGCAGGAAGAGCATCAAGAAACTGGTGCTGAAGAATCTGAACAGCAGTCAGTACAACAGTCCAATCAGCAAAGAGACAGACGACCTCGCTTCACCTTCAGAGTATCCACAGAACGGACACAGGTCTGAAAACACACACGCACACGCACACACACACACACGCACACACACGCACACACACACACACACACACACACACACACACACACACAGTCTCTCTGCAGCAGCAGCACAGTGACACCTGCTGGTCTGTAGAAGTAATTGCAAGTGAAGCTCTCATGTGAACAATCAAAGTCCAAGAAGTCTGAGTGTTGTTGTTAAATCTGCTGCTGCAGGAGGACGGAGCGCTCGTGTGGAGCAGTTGTCCTGCTGTGAGAAGTCATGTCCAGTTTATTTAGCAACTTTAAAACATGGAGGAAAATTTAAACAGTCCTTTTTTTTAATGAAATGGCACCGTAATGGATTAATTTAAACTGAAATCAAAGTGTTTGTCGATTGTTTGTGTAACACTTTAGATTCTGTGAGGTTTTGATGATGTCGTGCTCTCTCTCCTCCCCTGCAGTCATATGGAGGAGGACGAGGAGCAGAGGGAGGTGCCGGGCCCCAGCAGCCGGGCCGACGACGACCCGGAGGTCACCCAGTTCTACGTCAACCCCATCGCTAAGCCGATCCCGCAGGGCCGCGTCCAGACCAGCCTGCAGGACACCATCAGCGACCTCAACATGCACAAACCGTCCAGGAACGGACTGGAGGTCAGTGGACACGGACCTGATCTGGACCTTTTTGATCATATGGTTCTTAAAACACGCAGCCTGGAACGGTTTGATGAGCAGAGGCCGCTGATGTCAGGCTGCACACTTTGGTTTTAAAAAAAGTCATATTGTGATTATTTTGACTGAAATTGTGATATGTGATGTAATCAATGTAAATGATATTTTTTTCCCCTCAGCTGAGCAGCGAGGACGTGTCAGCGTCTCTGGGGGAGGAGTCTCTGCAGGAGGAGACTCAGGAGGAGCAGCAGGAGACCCAACAGGCTCCTCATCCAGCAGGTCACTGTGCTAAACACTTCAAACGAGAACCAAGTCAGAACTAGTGATTAAAATTTTTGTCTGTTTGAATCTGTGAGTGATTTTAGTATTAATTGTTATTGTCGTGTTAGTGACGTGTTGACTGCAGACAGAAATGAGCTAATAGATAAATCTGCTTTAGTAAATGATCCTTCATAAATAAATGTGATGAACTAAACAAAAGTCTTAAAGGGACAGTTCAGATTCTTTGAAGTGTGGTTGTATGAAGTCCTTCTTCACTCAGTATATTAGCTGTTTGGAGAAGCAGCAGGAGAACCAGTGTAGGAAGCAAATCAACGTCCTGCTGTGAACAGTTTTAGACACGTAAAAAAAAAATCAGTATCAGTGCATATATATTTAGAATATTTTCTCCACTTTACCTCACTGTTGGTCAGACTTTCCTGATGTTTTATAAGACAAATATTACTCTCTGAAAACCAGTGTTTTTAAGGGTTTGTTTGGATTCACTGAAGTCGCACAATAACACAAACAAAGTGACAGATGGAGGGTTTGGGTTGGACGAGCAGCTGTGACCTGTGAGGTAAAATCATGCAACAGGCAGACGTCTCATCTCATCAGTCTCTCCCTGGAAGTTCAGAGTAGACAGGAAACTGACAGCACTGAGTACTTGTAGATGAGGCGGAATAAATAGTTTTCTAACATTTTTCTTCTGTGTTTTCAGAAAGTATCATGAAAGTGTTGATACGCAATCAAAGATAAAATCTCTGTGTACCAAGTCGACTAAAACCTCCACTCAGATATTATATTTATCTCTAAAAAGACTTTAATTGTCTCTGAATGTCTGCAGAATAAATCTGATCTTCTTGTTCTCTTGTTTTTCAGGCATCGTTCTGAACCGTGTTGGTTACTACACCATCCCCTCCATGGAGGATCTGGCTGACATGGTGGATGAAAACGGAGAGTGTGTGGTGGAAAACTTCTCAGTGGGCCGGAAAGGTAACGCCGTCAACCTGACGCCAAACTGATGATGATTACGTTCAGTCCAAACTGATTGATAATAGATTGATTATTGATGAATGAGTATAGACGAGGAGTCGGGTTGGACAAGCTTCTTCCTGCTCCTGTTCAGACATCAAATGTTAATTTATGTTTCTTATCATAAATCTGTTCATTATTTATTGTTTCTACATATATTATTGTTTTAAAATATTATAAATAAATAAATAAAATCAGCTGATTAAAGATGCAGATAAGATCGACTCCAGTTTACCAGCTGGAGGTTCTCAGCATGTCAGAAACTAACCAGCTTCAGCTGTCGGAGAGCTGCTTGTTGTCATGACGCCCCGCAATGCTCGCCTCTTACCGCTGTGTTCTGATTGGCTCTCACAGGCTACGGCTCCATCTTCTTCCCCGGCGAGGTGACCGTGACGGGACTGAACCTCGACGAGATCGTTCACTTCAGACGCAAAGAGGTCATCGTGTACCCAGACGACAAAAACAAGCCACCCGAGGGGGAGGGGCTTAACAGGTGAAGTCAGGGTCTGTTGTGGGGGAATTGATTTGTACTGGTCAGCTGGTGTCTGGGTCGACTGTCGCTGCCCAGTTTCATGTTTGTAATCTGTTTCCTGTTCTGATCCCATCGCAGGCGAGCGGAGGTGACTCTGGACGGCGTCTGGCCAAACGATAAGACGAGCTGCACTCAGATCAGGAGCCCCGAGCGTCTGACCGAGATGAACTACGAGGGTCGTCTGGAGAAAGCTTCCCGCAAACAGGGGGCCCGTTTCCTGGAGTACAGACCTGAGACCGGATCCTGGGTGTTCGAGGTCAGTTCCTGCTGCGCTCACACGTTCTGATTTACATCCTGATCAATTAATCGTTGTTCTAGTCCAGAACTGCCTCCAGCGATTGGTGATCAGCTCCAATAATCCTGAATCAGAGCAGCTTTACCTGTTAGTCACACTGACAGGAAGTCAAACCTGGAACCAGGTGGATTCTGGGAAAACAAAGATGTTAATGTTCAAAGTCAGATGTTTCGTTCCGTCACCTCGAGCTCTGTGCTGCTCAGGTGTAACTGACTCCTCCTCTTCCTCTCTCTCAGGTGGCCCATTTCTCCAAATATGGCCTCCAGGACTCTGACGAAGAGGAGGACGTCCCGCCCAAAACCGACCCCAAGAAGCTGAAGACGATGATGTCACTTCCTCCCTCCAGGCTGCAGCAGCAGCTTCCCCCCTCCCAGCAGCAGGTGGCGCCACAGGCTCAGGTAGAGCAGCCTGCCGCCATCAACACTCATCATCATCATCATCCTCACTGACACAGCTGAGATGATTAAAGGAGCATTTCACTCAAACTTGTGCTTGTTTCAGCTGTTTGGTCCAACAGGCCGTTTTTAATTCTGAGTCAGTTAGAAAGTTTGATCTGTTTTCTTCAGTCAGCTGAAGCTTCGTCCTTTTTAACAACACTCACTATTTACTCAGCTTCAAGCTGGATCCTAATCTCAAAGCAAACATGTTGAGTTTTCCACAGAAGTTTGTGTTTGTAACACAGAAGTAAATAAGGTGGAGCTTCTGATAATGATTAGTATCGATCAGTGATGAGAAATAAGACATTTTGAATGTTGCTTTTTCTGATGAAGTTCAGTTTGTTCTTTTTAATCTAATCTGTGTTACAACATCAAGGGCTCGTTCATGTTTGCGCTGACGTGTTATTGGCAGGCTGGTAGTTGGTTTAGCGACGTTACTTATGAGTTTTATTTTATTTTATTTTTTTAAAGCTGCTTTTATGAGCTGTCGTCTACACAGCGAACATTTAACAGCTTTTCATTGGTTCATCACTCCAGGTGCTCTGATGTAGGAGCTAAAAATATCAGAATGGCGTTCTAAGAACTACAAATTGCTCTTTGCTAAGCCCCGCCTCCGAATAACAACTGTCCAATCACAGGTTAGCAACAGTAAGTAGGGCTGTCAAGCTGAGACGAGCGACACTCTGCGTTTCATGAGTATCTCAAAAACGTGAAACGCAAGAGCACATGTGTGGTGAATGGATTCAACTCAAATACAAATACAGTGCTTTTCAAAATAAAATGCAGCGCTTTTCAAAATAAAATGCTTTTCAGAATGTTACTGCGCAAAATAAGAAAACTTTTTTTTTTTCTCTTTGTTCTTCACTAATTCATCGTAATGATCAGGATCACAGCTCTTAAGATGGAACAGTTAAATTTGTAGTGTTGAATGGATGTGATTGGCTCCTTGTCACATGACCGACACTGCAAACAGACACTTTAGACTTCTGCACACTGCTTCAGTATTGATAGATGTGCAGATATTATTGTGCATCCCTAAAATATTTTCAGCTGCTTCAACTTGAGCACAGATTTGACCTGTTACACACACACACACACACACACACACACATATATTATAGAAAAGGTATTTTTATTATTCAGGAAACTGATCAGATGTTTTATGTTCAGGTTTGTGTTGCTGTTATTTTCTGATGTTTGAATGAGCTTCTTATGTTTTGTGATAAACTGCAGTTTAAAGTTTATCTTGTGGTCGACAGCAAGTTAAAAGTCAAACTTCTGCAGCGAGGAAACATTTTAGACTTTAACCTGCTTTAAGACGTGTGACATTGTACTAATTTTCATATGATGCAATTAATGAGAGAAAATAAAGTTAATGAAGAAGAAAAGTTGATCTTTGGTCTGTAAAGTTTGTGTGAGGAGCAGTTTGTCTCTGTGGTGATAAATCTTATTAAAGTCGTGTTTAGTTTATAAGTTTTTCATGTCAGTCGTGACATCACGGTGTCGTACTGAGCGAAATGTTTTAACTTTTAGTTTTTTATTGTCGTGGAAACAACAAATGTCCTGTGTGTCTTCAGTCCACGGTTGTCGTGGATCTTCCGGGCGGGGTGGCGGAGCTGGACAGCGACATGGCCGACATCACCCAGAGCTTCCCGACAGAGAGCATGCTGGGTGGAGAGGAGGACGGCGAGCTGCCGGCCGGGGACATGGACACGTCGGCCGGGAAGCTCGGAGGTTTGATCTCTGCGGAGCACGACGGCGTCTCTGCGTCCGGCCACATCGCGTCCTCGCTGGGCATCAACCCGCACACCCTGCAGGTAGAACTGCCGCCTTCTCTTACAGACAGGAAGTGCATCGCTTCATCGGACCCCCGCCAGAATAAAAGCGCTGACTCTTGTCCTGTTTTGTCGGCAGATCATGAAGGCGTCGCTGTTCGCTGAGGACGAGGAGGAGAGCGACATGTTCCAGGATCATGCACCGATGAAGACAACTGACGTCTCGTCTCCTCGCATCGTCCTGCCGGGAGCTCAGAGCCGACCCTCCGGTACAAAACAAACCTCCGTCCAGTTCAGGGTTCTAAATTTTGAAAATGCTACACAGTCGATTAATTGATTAAACATTAATTATAAGATACAAAACATGTTTTGTTGTTAAATTTTTAAGTTAACAGATTCAACAGATGACTCCAGACAAAACGATGTCAGATGAGGTGTAATTGCTGCCATTTCTGATTATCAATAACATTTTTTAATTGGTTAAATTCTTCACATTGATCAGTGGTCAATCATCAGAGGATAAACTCTTCTCCTTTCAGGAGGGTCATTAACATCCCTGCTCCGCTTCCTTTTTCTTCTTCTTTTGATGATCTTTATTTATTCAGGGACGTTTCTCAGAGAGCTGAACTCTGATTGGTTGTCTGTGTCGTCTCTCTGTCTCCTCAGTGGGCGGTCTCCTTCAGGCCCGTTTCACCTCCGGCCTCCTCTCTCAGCTGTCGGACTCTCCCCGCGCTCCTCTTCTTCCTCCTCCTCTGTCTCGGGGGTCTCCAGCGGCCAGCGAACCCTCGCGGTTGTTGCACTGGGCGGGGCCCGGCCCCTCCTCCTTCATGCTGCCCCCCCGAGCTCCGGAGCCTTCCATCAGGACGGTCGGCGTCCGGCGGCTGGGCGGCCCCGTCCCCCTCAAAGAGTCGGTCACTCAGGGGAAGGTTGGTTCTCCGTCTGTTCTTCATCTTATATTTTGTAGAGTTTCCTGTCAGTTGAAAAATAGTTTCAAACATGGGGACACAGACGAACGTCCGTGTTCTGTTTTTCAGGTCTTTTACTTTCTTGAGTTATAGATGTTTGTTTTAAAATGTCAGAAAATGGTGAAAAATGTTGATCAAAGCTGAAGATGACGTTCTCTTCAGAGAAAAAAGAAGCGTTCCTCCACCGTGATGTTCCATGTTGTTCTTGTTGTTCTGTAGGGGAGTTTGTTGATGGACGCCGGGCTGTTTACGGGTCGCTCCTTTCGGGTGGGGTGGGGTCCCGGCTGGACGCTGGCTCACTGCGGCCACCAGCTGAGCTCACCGCCGGGCAAACAGCTCGAAAACCAAGACGTGATGTCGAAAACTGACTTCAGCTTCCTGCCAAAACCTGCCAGGAGCAAACCGTAAGAGACATAAATACATTAGTCCTGCTGTGACATTTTATCAGCTTAGAAAACATTTTTATTTTTGGTTTTTTTACACCTTCTCCATCTGAATCAACAAATAAAATGAAGAAATGATCTGATTCTTCACAAATGCTTCTCCTCCTGCAGGCTGATTGAGAGCCCCTACAAGGTGGTTCTGGAGCAGCTGGTGGGTCTGGAGGCTCCAGCAGTGAAGAGCAGCGAGGAGGAGGAGGAGGATGAAGAGAGCCAGGCGGTGCTGCAGCGCCCTCTGGAGATCTGTCTGAAACACAGCACCGTCGACATCACAGACGCCTCCGGCTGCCCTGTGGTGCAACCGCAGGCCGGCGTGGCGGCGCTGCACGAATACGCCGAGTGGATCACCGAGCTGAACGAGAAGCAGGGAGACGCAGACCGTAAGAGACACGACCTGAAGACTTTAGAGACACTTTAACGTGTCAATGAAGGGTTAAAATGACAAAACATGACGCAGTGAGGGAAGGATTTTAAAATAAATATCCAGGATTTCTCTGCATAAAATGTTTAATTTGAAACAGAATCATGTTTATTCAAACTTTCTGTGAGTTTTCTTCAGTGTTCAGTTTTGTTTTGTGATGTCAGTCATAGTTTGAGTAGAACAACAGTTTCCTCTTAAAACACAGTCAGGATTTTCTCTTAATGTTCAGTTTTAATACCAACACGTGGTTAAATGGGAACATTGTGACCATCTGAGAGCTGGAGCTGCAATGATAAACAACGATAAATTAAATTTGGAGCTTTGACTCGTATTCATGAGGAGACGTCATGTGACTTTTAGAAATCCACACGTTAAAAAAAAAAAACAGGATCAGGATCAGATTTTGACTCCTCCTCTCTCCCCGTCTCCTGCAGCCCTACTGGGTTACTGGTCCGAGGTCTGGACCCTGTGTGAGGCCCTGTGGGGCCGGTTGGGCCCCGCAGACCAGGAGGCGGACGTGGAGACGCCCAGCGAGTATGAGCAGCAGCTGGAGAGGAGGCGGACCTTCTCGGCCTGGCTGTCCCGCGGAGCCACCGGCAGGGTGGAGGAGGAGGTGGCGCTGGCGGGGAAGGGGCGCCACACGGAGGCCATCTTCAGCTACCTGACGGGAAACCGCATCAGTGAGGCGTGTCGACTCGCACAGAAGGAAGGTGAGAGTCAACAGGAGGGAAAGAAAGACGAGAGCGGGGAGCAGATTTAATGTGCAGAGAAAACAAACAGATTCTGAGCAGCAGAGTTCATGAAACACATTTAAAATATAATCAGCACCAACAGGGAGCTTACAGAGGCTGGAAATCCTGGAAAGTGCTTGAAAAGTTGTGGAATTTGATTTCAGAAAAGAATCCTGCAGAAATAAAATGTTAAAGTGAGACTCGTTAGCGTCGACATGCTAACAGTGTAGTGTTTGAAGTTTCTCCTCCATCAGACCGACGTGAGCTGGACAGACTGAAGTTGTTGCATTAAACGTCTTCACACTAAAACTGTTTGTCCTCAGGAGACCACCGTCTGTCCCTGCTGCTGTCTCAGGCCATGGGCTCTCAGTACTGCCGGGACCTGCTGGCCCTTCAGCTCGCCGACTGGAACCGCATGCAGACCGACTGCTACCTGCCCGAAGAACGACTTCGCATCTTCACGCTGCTGTCTGGGAAACCTGTACGACACGTTTGATGTTTACTGTGTTTGTGTCAGAGATCATAACAACAAACAAAAGATGATTCATGTTTAAAATCCAAACCTGAACTGTTTTTTTCCCTGAATGTGCCTAAAATGCTTCTTGAAATCATTTCTGAGACTGAATCATCACTCCGGTTGTAGCTGAGTGGTTTCAGATGAACGTTTCATCACAGGATGTTTGTAGCCTGAACACGTGTCTCCTGTCCGTCCCTGCAGGTGTGGCAGTCCTCAGACTCGGTGGTGAACGTCTGCTCCGAGTTGGACTGGAAGCGCTGCGCGGCCGTCCACCTCTGGTTCATGTTGCCTCCGACCGCCTCGGTGGCCGACGCCCTCGCCAAATACGAGGCCGCCTTCCAGGTGAGCTGCTGCCTCGCACTCTGCAGTCACATGATCTTTGTGTTTGACCTCCCTGAACCATCGGAGCACATTTAAAGTGCTGCTCATGTGACGTGTTTTTGGAAGGACACAGTTACAGCAGCAGAAACAATCATCACCACAGATACAAAAGTCAGGGAACTCACCTCGATCACTTCACTGATCAATAAACATCAGACAAAGAGATAAAAATCGTTTTATTATGAAGGTCCAGTCAGTTCATTCCAGTAAATATTTAGTCCAAAACACGATTCAGAGTTCTTACTGTTACTGAAAATCCTGTTTTCATGTTTTCAAGGTTTGGCATTTGCTCAGATTTTGGATTAAGTGTTTTTAAACTGCTTGAGATTGTAATCACATTACTTTCCTCACTACACTCAGACAGATGACACATTTGGAAAAAAAGAAACTTGGGAAAAGAAACCTCCCAGTAACAACTATGTAAGGCTAACTGCTGGGTTTTCCAGCCACTATGTCACAGTTGGAGGTCATTTGTAGGAAATAAAACCTTCTACTTCAGTGTGTTTTTGATTTATTACTCAATGACAGCAGCACTGACAGTGATTCTGTCTGTTGTGGGGAAAAACTTGATTGTTTCCTTTCAAAAGAGACTAAAACCATCCACAGTCTGACTTTAAGTAGCCTGGGATCAGCATGTTAGGCTGGTTTTGACACAGGTGTTGTTTCGTTGATTCAAGCTTCTTGTCTTTTGTCTTGTGTGACTCTGACCTCCTGCAGTCCTCTGATCATCGTTGTGGTTGTTTCTGTCCCGCAGGGCTCATGTGAGGGTGGGAAGTACGCCTGCGCCCCCCTGCCTCCGTACCTGGAGGCGGAGAAGCCGGACATGATGGAGGAGGAGGAGGAGGAGGAGGAGTCTAAACGGCCGCTGTACGACCTCTGCTTCCACCTGCTCAAACTCTACAGTGACAGGTAAACCAGTAAACAGTGGAGCTTCACAGCACCAACAGTGCTTTAGAGTTTTAGTGAAGTGGAGAGAGAATCAGATTTATGCGGTTGGATTTTCCAGTGTGAGTTTATGAATCCACTGATTCTGATGACGGTGATGAAGAACCTTCTGTTGTGTCTTGGTGTCCTCCTGCAGACACTACAGCCTGCAGCAGCTGTTGGACCCTCTGACCGTGACCTGGGAGCGTCTGGATTACCGTCTCAGCTGGCACCTGTGGGGCGTCCTGCAAGCGCTGCACTACAGCCACCTGAGCGCCTCGCGGCAGGGACTCCTCCACGCCAGCTACGCCGCACAGCTGGAGAGTGCCGGCCTGTGGCACATGGCCATCTTCATCCTGCTGCACATCCCCGACCACACGTACGTCCGTCTTATCAATCTATCAATCTGCTGATGCATGAAGCTTATTGATCCTTTTATTATCACAGTTTGTGTAAACTAAGAAGTAGGACTGAACAGTTAAATTAAATTTTATTGAAATCTAAATCTGGTCTACAGGAGTTTAATTTTCCTGCAGGAGCTTCAGTTGTAGTGACGATGTTCCAGCAGCTCACATTCATTCTGTCTCTACCCTCTTCTCATGTTTCTTTCTCTCTGATTCTGTGAAGATAAAAACGCTCACCGTGATGTTTTTGTGTCTTCAGTCAGCGGGAGCGAGCCGTCCGGGAGATGTTGACCCTCCACTGCCCCCTGCAGGAGACGGACGAGTCGGCGCAGAGGGAGCGCTTCCTCACAGAGAGGCTGCTGATCCCGGAGCAGTGGATCCACGAGGCCAAGGCCACCCGAGCTCGCCGCGACGGCGACAGACACCAGGAGGCGCTGCACCTGTACCGGGCCGGATACTGGAGCCAGTGTCACCGGCTGCTGATCCAACACCTCGCCTCAGGTCAGGACGCTCACAGGGAGACTCCAGACCGCCACCAAGGCCAAATACCTTATCTTCCAAAGTTAATTCCTGCTTTCTGTCTCCCCTCGTCCTCCTGCAGACTGCATCATCAACGACAACCACGACTACCTGCTGGAGTTCCTGGAAGGTCTGGCGGTCCCTGAACACAGCGCCACCATCCAGGACTGGGACACTGCAGGGAGGGTTTACCTGGACTACATCAGAGTCATCAAGACGCTGCAGGACATCCAGCAGGTACCGACTGACGCTGCTGACGTCTGCAGATATTTTACTTTGTTCCACAGATGAAACACTGAAGACTTCCAGTAGAAAAATTCTTCTTCATGACTAAAATATATTATTTAATTGTTGTTATTGATTCATGTTTATTGTTGTTTTGGCTTTTTACTCTTCTGGATGGTTTGATATTTAATGATTCATTATGTTTTATGAAGTGATGATGTTTTTTGTACTTAAAAATCTTCATCTGTAAAATAAATGTGGTGAAATGAAAAGTCTTAACATTTTTGAGTTGTGGTTGAGTTGATGTATAAAGTAGCATTAAATAAAAACTCTGTTCTCTCGCTGCAGATGGACAACGCTGGTTACGAGCTGGAGCGTCTCTACACCGACGTGACGTCTCTCTGCAGCAGAATCGAGCTTCTGCCCTGCAGCACCGCCAGAGACCGCCTCGCCCAATCAGGTAAGAGCTGAAAGAAACTGAAAACAACGGCAGCTGGATTCACCAACACATCTGTCCTGCTGTCCAATTCAGCCCTGATACAGGAAAGTGTACAAAAACTTAGATGATAATATTTTGAATTTGGATTAAATCAGATTTCTAATACTAACTATTATATACATAAACCACAAATAACATTTTTAGAGACTAAAAGATTTGAGTTTAAAGCTGCAATGATTAATTTATTATTAAATGAATCACTTTGAGTAATTTTTTTGAGAAGCAAGTCAAAACTCTCTGATTTCAGCTTCTTCAATGTGAATATTTTCGGTTTTTTGTGCTCCTCACTGACAGTAAACTGAATATTGTTGTGAGTAAAACAAGACGCTTGATGACGTCATGTTGGACTTTAAGAAACAGTGATTGACATTTTTCACAATTCTCAGACATTTTAAAACTACCAACTGAGTTCACAGAAACAACGTAAATAATAAATGGCGAGGAGGCTTCAGACTGTCTCTCTGCTTCAGCTGCGTCACGTGTAAATATCAGAGGACAGTCTGTCCTGATTTGAGAAACACATCTGATTTGTCTGCAATCTGAACAAAGACTTCAGGAAATGAGTTTATTGATGAGAAAGAGAGCAGAGTGTTTGTGTGGAGAGATTCTGCTGACGGAGTCGAGTCTCAGGAGACGAGTTTGCGTTGAGACTTGGTGTCTCACAGCGACAGCAGCACAGGTAGTTCAGATTCAGGTAGGTTTGTGGATCAGCTGCTGTTTGGTGAAAATGAAAAACGTTTCCGCTCTGATCTAACCGAACACCACCACCCCCCCGCCCCCTCCTCCGTCCTTGCAGAAATGGCGAAGCGTGTGGCGAACATCCTGCGCGTGGTGCTGAGCCTGCAGCAGGGCGACGCGGCGTCTGACCCCCTCAGCATCCCGCTCACCCAGCTGGCGCCGCACATCACCCGCCTGCCGATGCCGGAGGACTACACGCTGGAGGAGCTGCGGGGCCTCACGCAGTCGTACCTGCGACAGCTCATCGTCAGCCAATGAGAACGCAGAGCAGCAGCGGGAGGACGGACGTGTTGACATCTGGTTTCAGCTGCTTGAACATCATGAAATTCTGATGCAGAAAGTTTTCCCGAAAAGAAGCAAAAACAAACTTTGTCGTCTCGTTTCTGAGAATTTTCAACCGATGAGAAGAAAGAAACGTTTGAGAACTTTGACCAGGAGTTTATTCAGTTTGAGCTTCTTCACGCCTTCAGTTTGTCCGACAGACGCCGAGCTTCAATATGTCATTCCTCTTCTTCTTCTTCTGTCTGTGTGTGTGTGTGTGTGTGTGTGTGTGTGTGTCACTGAAGGGAGCATTTTAAAACAAACCAACAGTAAACGACACAATCAAACCAGACCAGTGAAGTTCTCCATGTTTACAGAGTCAGCAGGTGGAGCTCTGCCTCCATGTTCAGGTTCAGTCCAAGAGCAGCAGAGGCCATTTTGATGACAGGGGATACAGAACAGAGGCGGTTCAGAGTTTTCTGGATATCTTTACTTGCTGCTGAAGGTTTTAACTGCTAACTGTAGCTGCCAGTAACAGGCATCGGAACCAGTGTACATGGTCCAACAGGATTAAACGAAACCTCTGAGGCCAACAGGGAACACAGTACTGAGGTGGTTTACAGTTTCCTGAGCAGCAGATATCTGTAATACAGACTAATGTTAAATGACTCCTAATTTAAAGCACCAGAGCAGTGAAGCACTTTTATTTATTACAGTTATTGAGAAGCAGAGACAGTGGGTGGAGCTGCACCTCTAGGCAGCTACAGTTAGCTGCAGTTAGCTACTTCAGCAACAAGTTAAGCTACCTGTCCATCAGGAAGCTTCTTAAATCACTGAGACTTGAAACAGAGCAGCGAGAGGACACCAGAAAATATTTTCTTGATAAAAGATGACCCAGTTTTACCCAAATCAGTGAATTGAGTTATAAAGTTTTCTGTTCAGTGATCAGGGAGCCCCCCCCCCACCCACCCACCCAGCCAGAGAGACGCCACTCCGGTGGCGTCACAGGAAGGAAAGTAAGAAAGTTTTTTAACTGGCTGCAGGAGCTTCACCAGGTCTCTTTGGCTTTGCAGTGAGCAGGCAAATCTCACATCCTGAACAGAAAGTTAAACATTTAAACATTACATCACTTTACGTTACTCTGCTTTCAACCAGTGGTTCCCAACACTGGGGTCAGGCTCTGTTGTTTGACCGAACGTCATCACGTGTGATCTGTGGCGTCCAGGTTTCAGCTTTTGGATATTTTGTAACACAGATTTGATGGAGGAGAAATGAATGGAAACGAGTGGAAATAAAACAAAACTTATCAAATATACAGAATTTATAGTCGCAGCTAAAACCTGTGAACACGCTGGTGTTTCTCTTTATTTGAACTGTTGGTGAAGATTTAACCTGAGTTCTGTTATTGTTGTCTCTTATTTTGAAATGCTCCCTAAAACAGTCTCACTTCCCTCGTGAGCAGAGTTTTTTCCTCCATATGTTTGAGTAGTCGGTGTGTGTGTGTAAATGTGTGTAAAACCCTGGATGACTCGTCTGACCCCAAAGAAAAAGAAACCCGTGTCTGGCTCTTCGTTCTTTTTGCATTCAAAGATTTGGTTTTAAATAATTCAGTAAAAGCAGCCGTTAGCTTAGCACAGTGTGACAGTAGCATCTGTTCATCTGTCGATATGTGAATAAAGACGATCATCTTGATATTAAAGACGAGCGGTGATGTCGTACAAACGGGTTCCATGTGCACAACGTTGCTTTTTTTCTTTTCTTTTTTGGAGACGACTCAGAGAAGAGCTCGACATGCAAAAGTGTAAAATGCCTAATGGTCTATTTTTGTAGATTTCTGGGTTTTTCTGTTTGGTTTGAATGTAAATCAGAACTCTGTGTGTGTGTGTGTGTGTGTGTGTGTGTGTGTGTGTGTGTGTGTGTGTGTGTGTGCGTGGTCACAGTTTGTTCATAAAGTGAAGAGTTTCCTTCCTGAACGAGCTGCCAGCCAGAGATTTCACCGCATGTAATTATATAAATATTGTATATTTTTGGAAACTCAAACAGGGAATATCAGGTCATTTTTATCCTCCACCTTTAATTATTAATAAATTGGATGCAAAAAGTTTTGGAATGAAACTCTTCACTTATCGATCGATTGATCGATTGATTGATTGGTCAGTTTTGTTTTTGTGTAGACAAACTGTCAGCTTGCCAAGAATGTTTGTTTTGTTTTTCAAAGTAAAAGCAGGAAGCTCTTTATGACGTCTGTGTTTTCTGCTGTTAACAGAAACTGTGTGTGTTCGAGTGTGTGTGTATGTTTGTGTGCATGTTTCCTGATGATTTTGTTGATAATATTTTTAATAAAGTCAAGTAGAAATAAAGTTATTTCTGTTTTTTCAAGTTATTTTCTAACAAAATATAAAGTCGGACACATTCAGACGTCTGAACTTTCTGAAGCACTTCAAACTTATTTAACATTTTTGCATTAAAATGTCTACAAACACTTGGACATGTTACATATTGTTGAGTTTATTTAAATTTTCCCAAATGTTCCAACAATGTTCAGACCAGAGAATCCTGTAATTAATTGAAGGAAACAGTTTATTTGGTCACGTGCAGCTTTCAGATCGTTCAACAATGAAGACAACAACTCCCATGATTCCTCCTGACGTCATGATGTCATCAAACTACATCACTTGTTCTCATGTGAGACAAAGAGGCAGAAATTACACTCGTTTATTGAATATTTACATTTTCTGACACTTGATGCTTCAATGACACTGTACTTCAGATATTATATAATATTTAATATCTGTAATATATTTTTTATTCTGCCATTTTTATCTGATAACTTTAGTTACTTTGCAGTTTCAGATGAAAAACATACAAAATATAATCAACTAATAATTAATGATATTTACTCCAATGTGAGACTTTATTGATCCTTTGGTGAAATTCAAAATCCTGCAGAATATAGCTGCAACATTAAAGTGATGAACATGATCATCAATAATTATAATCCAATAATCATTATGTTCATTCACATAAAAAAAACTGCTCCAAAGAATTATAAAAGAATCTCAGTTGAATTCAGCACAAAGACCAGAAATTTAATGATCAAACTGAAAAACTTTATTGTCTCTTGTAAATGTACACTCATTGTGTTGTAATACTACATCAGTACAGTATCTGTACTCAAAAGAGTTAACACAGTTTACACACACATGAATATATTCACTGCACACTTAACACACCTTAGGCCCGTCCTGACTGCCTGACTGGGATTACACTGGGTACCAGTGATGAGGGGGAAGCGAGCCGAAAAACAAACAAACAAACATGAATAAAGAAAAGAAAATTAGTCTGCCCCACGGGCAATACCCATTTCATTTTGCCCCCTAGCGGCTCACTTGCCAGGGCGGACTAGACAACAGAAAAACAAGCAAAGAAACGTCAAACAAATCAAACAAACTGCTCCACAGCAAGAGCAGCACATGGACCACTGATGCTCTGGTACATCGGAAATCTACTTTCCTACCAACTACCAACCGCCTTCACACACCAGTGTGGAATGAGGTGTGCGTCTGCCTCAGTCCACCGGTCTGAACCAACAGTGGAACATGTGTTCCTCCTGCAGGTAACTCTGTACCTGTTGGATGTCCCTGACTGGTGCACGTCCCCCTTTTAGAAGATACAGCCCGCGACACATGGTCGAGTCTTAACTTGCATTTGTAGATGCAGCAACAAACTACATTTACGGACAACGGTTTTCCAAAGTGTTCCTGAGCCCATGATCCTTTATACAATGATGTGGGTTTTTGACATTTTGAGGGCATTAATGTAAATGTATGTCCAACACAACAAAAAACAAACATTTTCTAAAAACATAGCATGTGATATAGTAGCAATACCAACCAACAAATACAATCAAACAATTACACAATATTACAATATGATTACTGGATGAGAATTCAGTCAGAGTGAATCTTAAAAAGCCTTAAAATCCTCAATAAAAGCTGATTAAATGTACTTCAGTTTCCCTTCAGCTGCTTTTCTCTGAAGCAGCTGTAAGTTTTTTAATTCTGTTCCCTGTTATTTCTGCCTCTGCTGAGAGTGGCATCACATCAAGGAGACTTTGTTTAAAATCTTCGTCCAGGTTGAGTCCAAATGTCTCCGCCAAAAGTTTAGAGGCCACAACAAACGTGTGCACCTGCTGGTTGAACTCTGCCTCCAGCTGAGTCTCCTTCTTTGTGGCTTTTATGATTCCTATAATCTCGATGCTCTCATTCTGGACGCCGACACTTTGAACCTGTGGACAGACAGACTGATGTCAGTAATCAGGGTTCAGGACATGTTGAAAAGTACCCTAAATGTAATTTCAGTTTTTTAAAAGTTAACATCTTGTAAGCTAAGCAGAGAGAACAGCGTCATGTATCATCACAGCAGATCACTGCAGCTACCTTGAGAATTTGTGTGAATCCAGTCGAGCTCAGCGATGTGGTGTCGTGGTACTGGTTGGTCTTCAGGTTGGTAACTTTAATGACGTCTCCAACTGATAAATCTTTGCACTGCTTCGTGTTTTCATGCCACACGCAGATCCTGGTGGAATCTGTGTCATCACTTATTTCGAAAATTTGCCTCTTTGTCTTCTTCTGGTCGTGCTTCACCTTAACTTGTTCGACAGGATCAATCTGAACAAACCAGCAGAAAAACCTCCATTTCAAAACTGTAAAATGGAAACAGCAAACATTTTTACATCTTTTTTAGAGTTGGTCAGTGTGTACAGAGGAGGATCAGGGCCACGTGTGAAAAAATTGAGTTCTGAGTTTAAACTCAAATAAATTTAGACCAGAAACACACCTGAGAGTGAATGTTGAGTTTAGGGATGCACCAATCCACATTTTTTCACTTCCGATCCGATCCCGATATCTGAATTTGGATATCTGCCGATACCGATACTATTCCGATACCAGTGCTCTATTTGCTTTAATATTATTATCGTTATTGTTGATTTCATATGAGGCTGTAATAAACTCCTCTCTACAGGCAAGTATGAAATGTACGAATGTATGCATGTATGTCCCAAAAGGCAACTTGAGATAAGTGTAAGGTCAGAAAAGGAAGTCAGAAAATGCTGCGGTAAATGCTGGTGTCTGAGGCAGCTGCCACAGACCTGCTGAAGATT
>JAJHUR010074127.1:0-10295 GCA_027495735.1 Lutjanus campechanus
AGATATTTAAAGCAAAATCCTGTTTTTCTCCCTCTTTTCTCTTGTGGCAGGCGGGTCTGTCAGCAAAACAAGTCTGGGCAAATTCATATTCTTGTACTCTGTATTTATTTATTTATTTTCTCATTCCATATTCAAGTTGCTCTAACTTAACTCTTTCTGTTGTTAAGTAAAGGCAGAAAGGTTCAGACAGAGTTCAGACAGCTTTCTTAATTTTAATTTTGACCTACTTCTTAACCCCATGAATCATTTCTTAACGTGAAATGGGACTTATCTTGTAGATTACCTTATTTTTTCAGATTTATTGAGATAATTGGCACAATTTAAAGGAGAAATATGTAACATATTAACTGTAATAAATCATAAAATTACCAGTGACAAAAAAAGTTCATAGTTTACAGTAAGAGTAACCAATGTTGCATTATTATGCTGATGTTAAAGATGGGCTCCAGACAAGGCGGTGTGAAGCCACCACCCACAGCAGTTTATCTTAGCTTTGCACAAATACTGGAAACAGGAGAAAACAGGTGACTCTGGTCAAAATATAAAAACTTGTTATGGTATCATGCAGGGTTATGTGCCAGACTATTTTGTGAATGGGTGCAGTCACTTGCTGTGAGTGAATAGCCATATTTTCTCAAAAATCTTCCTTGAAATGTTCAGTGTGTAACATTATTGAGGATTTATTAGCAAAAAAAGGCAGAAATAGAATATAATATATTTTCAGAGTGTATGAAAACAAGAATTGTTGTGTTTTCATTACATTTGAATAAATATATAAACAAAATAAATTTAAAAAACTAAAAATAGCTATGAAAAAACATTTCAGGGAACAAGATTAAAAACTAGACTATAAAGTCTACAAACTAGACTAAAATAAAATAAAATTAGAACCCACAGCACATCTTTAGCTTTAAAAATACTAAACTATAATGACTCTGTTTTTTACAGTAGCCCAGAACAGACATATTTCATAGTGGCTTTATGCTTTTCTTTTTGCATGGCTTTTGCAGCAACTGTAAGCTCTCTTACACACTTGGAAGGGGAATGTGAACTATTGCTGTTAGATCAGTTATCAAGGTTTTGATTCAGTAACAGTCATGTATAGTTCACTGCTGTTGCTCGTTGGATTTTTGAATTAAGCAAATGAATAATGTGTCCTTCTATAAAGACTTTATTGATAGCACGTTTAAGTCCATGACCTGAGTTTCTCCAATCCTGTATTTTTCGATTCTAAGCTCAGTGTGGGTTGATGACCACTCAGATTTGTTCAGCTTACACTTTCTTAGTTTAAAATTCTCTCTGAAAGGAAGGAAAAGCTGCTATATGCCTGAATTAAAAAAAAAAAAAAATCCTGTTTTTATGACTTATGGTCAAAAGAGTCTAGGCCAATCAATACTTCTTTCATATAGAACTACAATATGCACCACTTCAGTCACTGCTTGAGGCAAGATGTCAGCCTCAGAGCTCAGTGTGCGTGGGCTCCCGTAAGGATTCTGGATTGGATTCTTTCACATGTTGCTGCAGTAACCATCCAGAAAGTGCTGATTAATGGACCGAATTCTTTTTTTTTCTTCTAGGTCCGACAGAAGGAGATTTATTGCTTTTGCTTTTGTTTTACTTTGGCCCGCGGTCGACCATGGGACCACACTGTGTTTAAGAACTGAATGACAGCTAAACAGCTTCACTATTTCACTTCAGAGGAAAGGAGGTTTTCCAGGCAAGTTTAAACAGTAGGAGACCTTGGGGCAGGCCCAGAGCACACTGGAGGGATTACACATCCCATCTGGACTGGAAACCTCTCAGTATCCCCCAGGATAAGGCTGGGGAGAGGGGCAGACCTTGATAATTGACGGAAAATAGAAAAATGGAGGGATATCAAAACCTTTATGCTGTGAATACATCATAAGTAAACAAGGCCTGCTTCATCTCAAGGGCTTCTACAATTGCAGACAAGAGATGATGCCGTCCAGGACTAAACAGAGGGATCATTTGAAGCCTTCAGAATCAACAATCCTGTGTGTACTCGCCAAATGTCTGATGGCACTCAGGTGGTCCTTGTCTGCCTGTAAAGTAAGGAAATACTACATAATATCATATTTGCACCCAGCTGGTCAACAGTCACAGGTGATATGATGTGAATTTTGGTCGATCAAAAAGTCACAGCAAGATGTTAGTACTGGACAAAAGTCATCTCCTTTTTCTCAGCAAGAAAAATTAAGTCATACTGTTTGAATATATTTAGCAGTAATGTAGTGTTGATGTGAAATGTCAAGACTGTGACTGCAAAATATCATGGTATTTGTTCCAGTGGTATTTACAGACTGCCATTTGAATGCAGCTTCCTGGTGGAAAAGATGAAATGTTTGATGTTACAAGTTGTTGAGGGCCGGTCGAACACACCATTAAGTTTAGTCTGCATAGACTCTCGTTTGGGGAGGGGGAGCAGGTCAAGGTTGTTTTGTGGCAGCATCCATCCCAGACAAGCTACCAGTTTGTCAAAAACTGTCCCAGTGAAAAAGACAAAAGGGGATGTCACACATGTGAGATTTAAGAAAATATATTTTTAAGCCTTAATAAAGACAGAGACAGAGAAACCAAAGCTAAAATTAATAGAATGAGGCCCAAGCCAATCAGGTGTATCTGATTTCCAAATATCCTGATCCATTCTCCCTCTCCCTACTTTGTCTCTTGGCTCCTGAACCAATACACACACACAACCTCAACATGTAGAGGGATCCAATCCAAGGTTTTAATCTGTGAGGACATTGCCTTCATGTCTATCTACAATGTCCAACTGCAAACTTCTGTTTGATTGTTTTAGTTTTGTTTTAGGTCCTGGAGTAGCTAGGTGAAAACATCAGTCCTTCTGGTACACCCAACACACATATGTTATTCCTCCTGGCTCTGCCCTCTAGATCCTCAAACCTGCCATCCAGACATTTCACTTGCGTGGATAGAATGGTAACTGTGGTCTCCAACTCGTTACTTCAGGAACTGTGGTCTCATGAGCACGCACTGTACTCTGAAGAACTTAAATTGGGTTCTTCGATTCTTGTCTCACAGATGATATTTCCGAGCGCAGACTTGTGGACAGGGCATCAGTTTTCCAGAATAAGCCACACTCATGAGAGTCCATCACTGCAGCCGTGTAGCATCAAGGGTGCTAGTAGTGTTATGGGCTTCTCAAACGGGAGTGGTTGATGTGCCTCATAATTCATTTTCAATGAGAGGCGAGCAGACAGGTAAGGAGGCGCCTGTGATCGTACAGCCAGAGCAACAAGCAGGCGCGATCTCGTAAAGTGTCGCGGTCATGCCTGTCTCATTCACATGCCTGCCTGCAAACGGGTTTGAAGTGTCCTGAACTTTTTTTTCTACGTGACGCGCAGCTACAATGGGCAAGAGGCTAATCCTTACTGTTTGTGAGTTTCCTGAAATCTATAACTGACATAAACAGGAAGGCTTTTACATGGCAGAAGATGGGAGTGTCCGTGCATGGAGATTTATTGTGAAAATTACATGTCAGTTGCTATGTGGGTGCAACAAAACTTTTCTTCTCCCGCTGCTGCAGCTGCTCTCTAAGTCTGAACCAACTCAGACTCAATGGGGAGCTGAAGCATCAGTGATTTAACCTGGCTGAAATCAATTTTGGTTTAAGTGTACACTATATTTAGAACATTTTCCTTGCTTTACTTTGCTCTTAGACAGTCTTTACTGACGATGAACTGAAGCTGCCTTCTGTGCTCTCTTCACGGCCACAAAGTACCATTGAAAACTTCCATTTACCCCACAGGGCACGAGAGTTGCTGGTCTACCGCTGTAGTTTGGACAACAAAAGCTTTAAAATACAGAAGCCCCACTGAAGTCAAACAATAAACGCAAACTAAATAAAATACATGAACAAAAACTCCTACAACCCCTGTCCCCTGCATGATAAAAAGACTGTTTCTGTCCATGCCATGTACATATGTTTTCCTGCTGCCCACATCTACCGTGGTCCACACCCAACAGTACATTACTCAGCTAACATGCTGGGACTTCCAGGGCAGCTGTCAATCAAATATGAGCTGACACACCCACACACTCTTGAAAAATGGTCTAAACAGCAAAATTAGCTGTTATGTATAGTTAGGAACATTTATTTTCATTCAGATCTATGTGGATGCTTAATGAGAAACCCCACTTTGATATCAAATATGCATTTACTATTTCAAGCCAAGTTGTCATAGACTTTATGAATGCAACAATAAAAGATCATGTAACACTGGCAAGAACCAGTCTGCAAAGTGACTACTTATACTCTGACACTTTAAGTACATTTTTCTGCTAAAAAATCCATTCTGTACCTTTGCTTAAGTACAATTTAGAATGCAGGACTGATGATGTATTTTTATATTATGGTATTGCTGCTTTTGCTTAAACTACTACAAGGAACTTTCACATTTTCTCGATTTTAAAAGCCCCTGTGGGCAAAAGCAATGTTTCCACCATCATAATCACACAATATAACAAAAAATACAATTACTGAAATAAAAATGTCCTCCTGCTTCATTTTAACTTTGCCTGGGAAAATGTAAATAGAGGCTCGTTTCATCTGATTTCACGGAGAACTTGACCTGGTGGCAGCCATTAAGAATAACTAGATAGAAACAGCCAGTCTTCTTGTGGATGGTCTCATTTGCTCATGTAGGTCATAGAGAGGCATCAGTATTAACAGATAGTGTTTCATAATCAGTTTAAAAAAACCTCCTTGTTGTAGGTTTAAGTGATGAGAATACTTCTACTACCTCATTATCCCCACACGTTTCTTTGTCTTTATCTAAATCTCCAATGCTTTCCATCCTAATTACTATTCTGCTGTTGTAATCATTTTTGCATGCTTCTGTTCGCACAGAGTTTTGAAGTCACTAACCTGGTGGCTGCTGAGGTACCGAGGTTCCTGCAGACCTCAGAAAACACTGTGTGTATGTGTGTGTGCCGTCTTGTCTCCAGAGAGATTTGATTTATATCCTGCCTCAGTCTGTTGTTTGGCATCTTCTCACTCCCTGCTACCCTCTGTCCCCCAGAGTAGGAGCGAGCCAGCCCTTCCCATCAAAACACATCATTTCCATGCCAGTGCTCTCACACAGCCACATATACCCACTTTTAATTCCAACTAGATCATCAGCAACAATAGGGATGTTAGAAAAGCATTTCAATACAGATTTGTTTTTGCATGACATGTCAGAGTAGTTCTTATCTGTACAGACTGAGCAGGTGGTCACCACAATCTATTTTTTGGGCTGTCATTATGTCTATAGAATGTGCAAAGGAAAATACTAGTATGCCATCAAAGTCATATGTCACTGGGTGCAGAGGCTGACTGTGATCTGTTTTCGTGTCTCAAACAAAGTGAGATCAGGGCCCGAGGCAACTGAATGCACAGCTGGAACAATCATTCACCCCAGCTTTAAGAAGAAGAAGAAAAAAAGACAATTTAATATTTGTACACTAATGATGTGAGCACAATGGCCCAGCCTGGAGCCACAAGCATGAATGTCAGCATCTATTTTAAGGAGCTCAAGGGAGGCAGCGCAGCAACATCATCCACAGGTGTTGGCAAAGTACTGCAGATCAAATAGAATTTATATAAAAGCCAGAGAAATGAAAACAATCTTAGGGGCAGTGAAGAGACATATGGATAGGCCTCATCAGTGCTTTGGTCTGATGATGAGAAGAAATCACCTAAGTGGCTCCAGGCTGTTACTCAAATCAATACCTTTTAAAGGATTTAGACAAGGTACTTGAAGGCTCTCCAAATCTTTGAGCTTCTGCGTTTGGTGTTGCTACTATGTGGCTGTTTCACTTGGTACACTCTAAGAAATACAGGTTCCAAAAAGGTTCCTTCTGAAGGGTTGAGGTTCTACCAAGAAGCATTTGCTTTTGAAGAGCCCTTTTTAAGGGAAAGAGTTCTTTGTAAGACTAAAGGTTCCATTAAGAAATCTTTTGGATTAAAGACTTCTTCAAGGATTGTTGAAATTCTAGATAAAATATTTGTAACATAATTTTTTTTATGGTAAAACCTCCTTGGTGGGTTCTACATAAAATCTTTGTTGTATAAATGAGTTAAACGGCTCTAGTTAACACCCTTAGAAGGTTGTTGATAGAACCCCAGAGGGAACCACTCCACCATAGAAGAGTTTTTTTAAAATTTAGAATGGTTTTGTGTGAAACCTCTCTGAGATGGTTCTAAGCCTTTACGTTGAGTTCTTCGTAGAACTCTCTAAAAGGGTTCCAAGTGGAACCTTTATTCAATGTGGTACCAGGAACCAACAAGGGTTTTCCTATGAGGACAAACCAAAGAACCTTTATGGTTCTGGCCAGCACCTTTATTTCTAAGAGTGTACAAGGTAATCATATGAAAATCCATATAAAGTTTTCTGAAGGCGTAACCTGTGTGTGCACCCAATCGTCCAATCCAAAATAATGGGCAGGAATAGCTCGCAGCGGAGCAGGTGTGAGGCGACGGATAAGGAGACTTATCTGCATAAGAGCAAATATACTGTAAAAAAGATCACATTAGCATAGTTCTGCCTCAGAACTAAACTCTTGAAGGGGGTTGCTGGCAATGGCACGGAGAGATTAGAAAAAAAAATTATGAGAATAAATAAGCTCGCTTGTTCCTCGAGGCTGTTAACAACACGAGGGTGGTGTTGGTTATGGCGGCGATGTGGTGTAGTTCCCTGCAGGGCTCACAGCACATCACTCGTCTCTGATCCCCAATGAAACTGTTTATCCATTAATTTCCTCTTTATTTAATTGGCAGCTGGAGGAGCCCCCTCCTCCTTCAGAACTAGCCTGCAGGTTTATTAGTCCCACCACAGTGGGTCAGCTTCTCTAGCAGCTCATTCATTTCACTTTGTTGTCAATTCAGGCTGTGAACTTGATGTCTTTGCCCTTTATCTCTTGTTTTATTTTACACCCTAACTGATGATTGAATCAGGAGGTAATTAGAGTGAAATTCACCATAAGGAAGATTTGATGTAGGCCTGATGTTATAGATCAGAGAGATGCTGGTTCATTTGCATAGACTGTGGAAGTCTGAACAGGTGTAACAAGAAACAATGACATTCTCATATTTAGATGTGTGATAAAATGGCATTAGTAAAAGTGGCAGGAATACTGTAAATGCTTGACTGACATTACTTTTGATACAGGGGTATACTGTGTGATGATGTGTTGTTTTGTTCCCAATTTGTTATTTATTTTCCTAACAGACCCTTCCTAAGCCCTGCCCCTTTTCACGCTGTGCTCCAGTGACAGTTGAACAAGCCTGCAGTCAACTTTCTTCTTTACTATTTTATATACTTATATATGTTACGTGCTAGGCTCATCTGTGTTGAAAAGAAAAGAATAACAAATTTTTAAGATGGTTAAAAGATATTGCTGGGGGACCTCTGAAAACAACATATTGACATCTTAAATTAACTAATGTTAGCAAAATGCCGGCTAAATTGCTGGATAATCTACATCAGTCATTAACTGGCTATTTAGCTTGCATCTTGCCAAGATTAGCTGTCTTGTTAGGTATAACATTAGCTAACTCAGTGGTTCCCAAACTGGGGGGCGGCCCCCCCTGAAGGGGGGCACAGTGCCACTGCAAGGGGGGCGCGAAAGACCAGGGGAGAAAAAAAAGAGTGAAACAAAGCTGAATGAATATGATCTGTGTAGGGGGAATAAACAAGTGAGTTTGCTGTTTCTATCCAGCTGACCTTTATTTTGCTAAAATTTAACTTTTGAATTCTTTTTTTATTAGTTCCATCCCCAATTATTGTTAACAATTGACTCAAAATTTTGTGGTGGGAGGCTTGAACTTTTGTTGTACTGGAAACAAAGTTTGGGAATCACTGAGCTAACTCAAGATGCAACCCTACATATCTCTTTACAGGAAAAGGAGAAAGTTGACAGAAGAATAACGTTTGCGCAGCTGTTATTGGAACACAGAGCAAAAAGGGGTGGGATGGCCGGGGTGCGTCATCGGATCATATGTTGTGTTCTGTAATTTCTAAAGATATATGGGTAGATGTGTCATCTGGAAGAAAGTGATCACATTATTATTAGTTTAAACAATGCTTTGTTACTGGCTCTGTGAGTGTTTATGCACGTTAACACTTTGTGCTTAATGCTAACTTTGGCAAGCTAACATTCTAAAAATGAAAATGGCAACATATGCTGACAGTGTGTTGTCAGTGTATCAGATTTAACGTTTACCATATAGTAGTATCACCAAAGTTATGATAATTCATCCTTAGGGTGGCATGAATGTCTAAACTAAATGTCATCGCAATCCGTCCAATAATTTTTCAGATATTCCACTGAAAGCCACAAATGTCAACCTCACAATGGTGCTAGAGGAACAATCAGGGGATCATAAAAATCATTAGGATACATCACCTTGAAACCACGAATATGATGGATACCATATTTCATGGCCATTCTATCCAATCATTGTAAAGATTTTTCAGTACCGACCATAGACTGTATAATAAAAAGTGGACGGAGCTCCTTTGTCAGAAAAGTCAAGGTTAAGTGCATTTTTTCGAATAGCCAGCAGGGGGCGAAGTCTGATTGTTTGTATTTTAATGGCAAAATGGCCCTACTTCTCACTTGATTTATTGCCTCAGTTAATATTTTCCTAATGAGTGTATGTTCTCAATCACTAGTTTCAACTCCTCTTCAGAGCAGAATGATTTTCATTTTGTAAATTATGGCCCCAGTTAGAGCAAAATAGATGATGAAGTATTGTATGCTTTTGACAGGCTAGTCAGGGTAGGCAGGATAGGCATCCTTCACCAAAGCTAAAAAGAAATGTTGAGATTACTCAAGAGCTGTGTTTATTGATCATTTCATCATATTCATGATTTTATGACTTGTATTTATTACATTTTAATTATTCAGAATTTGTCTCAGGGTTGTTTCAAAGTTGTTTCAAAAGTATGGTATCATCCTTTTGCCACAGTTTGCTCCTGGAAACAGACTTTCCTGGCAGCTGAGGCAGAAGCTACCTGTACCTCTGCTGTTGAATGGCCAGAGGTGAGGCAACAAGTGACTTTGCCTCACCCAGCTCCACCCAGCTAGCTGTCCACCTGTTACAGACATGAGTGTGTATGAGCATCTGCTGCAAGTTGGCTAACTGGTTAGCTTGTTTTCATGCCATGTAGCACTACAATTCTTTTTAAATTTCCAGCAGCTTTCTATGAGGAGGACATATTGACACTGTGTGGATATTATCTAGTTTTTTCCCCGACAGTTTGACAGTGATTGTGTACAGTTCCGGAGTCGGGCCGCTCACTGCTGCTACCACTTATATTTTTGGCATGGAGAGCTTAACGGTGGTGGTCAGCATGGACATTTCTCACTTCAGCAGATTTTTTGAACATTATCTTTTTAAGAGAAATGAGCTGTGGTCACTGCTGGTAAACCAACATCTGACCTGCAGGATCTTACCCAGCAGAGGGGGCCAAAGAATACACAAACTTTTCAAATAGACTGTCCACTCTAAGATCACCCTGAAAACCTTCAGCAAGATGACATGGGATCAGTGTGCATAATGTAAAGGTACAGGAAAACTGAAATCTTAAAAAGCCTCATTTATGTGACCTGTTACATCACCAAACATAATAATCAACCCACATTTCCTGTCACAGTGACTCTCCCTCTCTGTATTTATTGTGCTGTGCGAATGCAGTGTAAGCTAGATGTGCTTATTGGTTAGGTTTGATTGTACATTAATTTTACTTTGCACAGTTGATTGATGGTTTATAGCCTAACTAATGTCGACTATATCCAAGTGTAATTTAAACTTGGGCTGCTGCGTTAATAGAATGTAGACGTACGTATGCCAGATTGATAGGTCACCACCCTGTCAACACTCCTGACTGGCTTTTGGGTTTGGCTACCTTGTAACTGACATGTTGTTGTCAGTGAGTCCATCCAGCTCTATGAAACAGGCTTATGAAAGTTAGAGCAAGAATTCAAATAGGATAAAAGTTCTCTTTCTATGTTGCCTAATTTTCACCTCAAATGTTTTCAGAAACATATTTTAGTGCACTGTTAAGCTGGAATACAACAAATATTGTGGCCAGTCAGACTGCCATTTATTCCTGCTGCAAAAATTAGTCAAAACCAAATAATGCCCAATGTGCATTGTGTCACCCACCATCTCCACGCTCTCGTCTATATACTGCGCATGTCATGGTTGCAAAAAAAACAAGATAGCATCCTCCAAAATGCCAAACTCGAGACTTCCAAATGTAGCT
>JAJHUR010074128.1:5888-18627 GCA_027495735.1 Lutjanus campechanus
ATTTACGCCATGTTTTTAGCAGAAATGTCAACTGTAGCATGTAGCCGGTAGGATGTAAACATGGTGTCGATCTCGCGAGACTTCCACACGTGCGTCCATTAAGATATACTGTATACAAGGTCTCGCAAGATCAACGCCATGTTTTCATCCTACTGGCTACAGGCTACAGTTGACATTTCTGCTAAAAACATGGTGTAAATGGCGTCTTTTGCGGTTAATTTTTAATGTCGCGGCTCACAGACAGTTGGATTACACAACACAAGCAGGATGGAGACATTTTGTGTTTGTTTTGTGTGCTTTTTTTTTAAACGTTTTATCCATGGTCACTGATCTCTGCCATTGTACTGGATGTGGCTGCTACCCTGTTTCTCCTAAAACTCCAGGATTGTTTTGTGAACTGAAGATCTTCACCCATCATTACATCGGTATAGTGGTGAGTACATACTGAGTGGGTTATCATGTAAAGTGGAATATCACTTTAAGTGGTGGAGAGCTCTGTGTCAGTTGATGTTGATGGACTGTGCTTGGGAGCTTTCAACATCTGGGAGGCTTGCTTAATCTTCATGGTTTTATTCAACCATTGTGGGGCGCTGCAGGATTCAGACTTGTGCTGCAAGATACAACGCTGAGACAGCCCACATTTGCGTACGCCCATGATGCATTACAGTTTAAATTGACTATTTTATGTTCCAAAATACAAGTGTTACATTTTGTTTGCGTTTTTAGTGTACAGTTGTTACTTCCTGCTAGTGTTTGTGACGTGTTTGTTCAGAAAATGGTGGTTTATGTTGGTAATTTGCGTTGGTTTAGAGACGTTTTAGTTGACAACGTGAGTGAGGGGTCTTGTACATTACACCAGTCCAGCTGGTGCTAATCATATTGTGATTAGCTAAATGACATAGAGAAGGGAAATGTATGTGCACCACACAAATATGAAGTATAATTGAAAATATATCTTCTTATTGATGTAGATAAATTGTAATTTTGGAATTGGTTCTACAGTGGGACCATCCCTGGTGATAAGTAATGACGAGTCCTTCACTGTAAGTTGATCATCTGTTTACCACTCTGTCAACTGTCTGTCAAGTTAGTCAATTAACCTAAAAACAAAAGCCCACTGCTCTGAATATATCTAGAGTTGGAGTTCAGTGGCTGCAAGTCTCACTGCCTGCCAAACTCCATTAACATATTGCTCAGTTTAACCGTTGTAAACACGTTCGAAAAGAAGGAGTAGATGTAGAGCAGCGGAGGGAGCGGTGTGATGCTGTTATCAAGCAGAGGTTTTCAGTCTGTGGGAAGGCGTGGGAGACTTGGGAGGGGGTGTGGGGGTGGGGGATAATTTGGCTCGCGTTTAAACACAGCGGGTGGCACGTAACTCATTGAGGCAATTAAGGTACTTTAAAACTCACTCTTAAAGATGAACAAACAGACATAATATGTGATATTTTTAGAATTAACTTACACCTCCCAAGGATATCATTATCTTTGATGTCCTTTGAGAATAAACAACACAATAAACACTGTACAGACTGTAAACTCCCCCTGAGGCAAATTGTGACTTTAGTGATATTGGGCTATATAAATAAATTTTGACTTGGCTTGAGAATCTTCTTGTTTTTTTTTTATTTTTTCCCAGAATCAAAGTAATCAAGTGATAGCTGTCTGTACATCCATTGGAAGACTGCAAACAGGAACTGCTAACAGCTAATCAGATTACTTTTAATGGTGCCAATTTTCCAAAATTGAACAAATATAGGATAACAAAAAGGGGCTCAAGTTGTAGCCCACATCATAAATCACAATTTCTGAGTTTCCGGTAAACAATTTCAACTGAAATGCCCACTGACATTGAATTTCCAACTTGGAAAGGTGGTAAGCTGTTGTTCACCATTTCTGCGTTCAGGATTTTTGGGTGGAACTGAAACATGGCTCAGTGATGTGTCAGAGCCATGGTCCCCCTTCCCTCACCCTCCCTAACGGTCAGTTGCAAACATACCTTCAGTGACTCTGTCAGTCCAAATCAGCCCAGCAGTTCACTTCAGCTCACTTGAGTTCCAACAACCCGACACAGAAGAAAAAAAAATACCATCCTGTCACCGTCCTCTGGCTCTGGTGGCTAAAACTTGTCTGGACATGTCCAATAAAGCTGCTAGACGGCGCATCTGTGTTTCAGGTTTTCAAGTGACAGTGGTGTTTGACACTGAGACAGCAGAGTGGACGCGCCCATTGTGTTTCAGAGCAGAGAAAACTGCTTGGAGACCCAGTTTTATATACTTGGCAATTTTTTCAGTCATTCAAATTTGCCTGCATGGTAAATAACACCTTTCTGCGGTGTGACAAACTCAGAACACATTTATTGTTGCTTTACAAGCGCTTTAAAACCCTTATTATTTCAGTCGATGTTGTGCCTTGGCGCGTATTCCCAAATGAAGTAACAGTTAATCAATTTATCATGACCCATATTGCTTCACAGTGAACCTGCGGCTTTTGGGGCCCCTGGGAGTCTCCCGCCTCGTTGATATTCCAGCCTTGGTTGAAGTGCTAACAGTCATCACAGAATGTTGATGGAGGTATTACTACTGGAGAAATTCTAATGAATGCAAAACGGCTGATTTCCTCCACAAGAAGCAACTCAGGCACTGAGCTTTTTCCAGCTCCTCGTTGCATTGAACTTTCTTTAAGCTCTCCATCAGCTAAACAGGCGTTTGAAAGACGTGGGAAAGCCGGCAGAGAGCGGTTGTCACACCTTTGTTTTATTTTGAGCATCATCGGTGAGCGTTCAGAGCGCTGTCAGAGCAACATCTCCTCGCTCTGAATAAGATGAAGGAGCCAAAACTCCCCGTGACAACTGCGGGTTGTTGTGCTGTTGCATGTAGTGAAGCCAGAGCTCAAAGCATGCACATCCAGGCAGCGCTGATGAACAGCTACATGTTTTATCCTGAAGGGCAATCTGATGCTCTTCAGGAGAGGCTTTTGAGTGTCTTAGATGTTAAAAAATTAAGAAGCAACACCGGGGAACAAACTTTCATCTCAGTTTATGTCTGCCAGCTCTGTGAAGCTATACTCCCCTGCTGCTGCTCCTGCATGTATGTAAGACATCCATCTAGTTAAATATCATTGTGGTAAACAATGTCAGACAGATCATTTTCTAAACATTTCTATCTGCTCGTCATTTTTTAAAAGAGATGAAATTTAATACAAGTCAAAAGTAGCTTCGGGGAGAAGGGCCTATATCAAACAGATAAAAAAAATAAGTTTGGACTGAAATGAAGGGGAAAAAAACACTTAAAGTGATACTCCACCCTGTGAGAATAAGCCATTCAGTATGTACTCACCACTATACCGATGTGATGATAAGTGAAGATCTTCAGTTCACAAAACAATCCTGGAGTTTTAGGAGAAACAGGGTAGCAGCCTCATCCAGTACAATGGCAGGTGACCACGGATAAAACGTTAAAAAAAGAACACAAAACAAACACAAAATGTCTCCATCCTGCTTGTGTTGTGTAATCCAAGCGTCCGCAGTCCGCAACATTAAAAATGAACCGCAAAAGATGCCATTTTCGCCATGTTTTTAGCAGAAATATCAGCTGTAGCACATAGCCGGTAGGATGTAAACATGGCGTCGATCTCGCGAGACTTCTGTACATGCGTCCATTATGATATATACTACTCAAGTTTCCATTCAAACACAATGCTATTTTAAAGCTATAATATCGAAAATTTGTGTATTAAAATATCTAAAAACACTACATATGTCATATTTTCTTAAGATGTGTACCTACGTTATCCCAAATGTTTCCAACAATGTTCAAACTTAGAGAAATCTATAATTTATTCGAGTTAACAGCGTGTTTTGTGGTAGCTGTCGCTAGCTAGTTGCTATAAGCTAACTTCCGGGACAACATGGGACACAGTGGACACGTCAGAGAGTGAGGAATGAAGCCGGCAAACGTGACTAAACGGATGTCATGTCAGTTAGATTTTCATCAGCTAGAGTGGTTGTTTAAAAGTGAAGATAACAACTCCCATGATCCCACGCTACTTTACATAGCATAAAGTAGCGTGGAAAAACTACATATTATGTGAGGGAGACCCCTGGCAGCACTTATCATATATTTAGATAGTTGTGACAGTGAGGATGAACTCAAAGAAAAGTTGTAAAAATATATACTCAGTGGTTTTATGTAGTTGATTTCTATCAATAAAATCAATCTTCTGTTCACTTAAAAATAACAAAAGCACACTATTACAACAAGAGTTGCCGTGTTTGTCAGTGTGACCAAACATTTGTTGTTTCAACTTGACAGAACATATTTTCTCAAGTTCATTGAAATTAATTGTTTGTTTGTTTTTTTCAAAACAAAACTCAAATAAGACTAGTTATATAAATCTATAGAGCTAGTTATTAAACCTACGTTGAGGTCATCCATTTTTAAATTGAACCAGCTCAAATTATTTACACGTGTGTTTCTTCTGCTTTACTATCTGTTCACACTGTGTATTGTGGTGCAGTAACTTTGCATTATTGCCATCTTAGTGAAAGTAAAAATTGAAGGTATGCATTATTTAAAGTCCACATCAAACAAAAATTGGAGTGCTAGGCCTATTTGCTTCTGCATACTTACGTTTCCTGTAAAGACAGGCAGCTAGGGAGGGACTTGTCGCTGTAGCCAATAGCGCTTAATGAGCAATAATGCAACGCCCCCCGCAGCCATACAGCTACAGTGCAGAGGTCCATTAACCTGGCTGAATCTCTGGCAACATGGCAAGACTGATGGAGGTTTGCTTACAGGGAATACTGTACAGGTTAGGCTCCCGGCACCCCGAGGCCGAGTCGGCTAACTTGCTCAGGAAAGCAACATGAAAATAAATAAATGACCGTGGTACTGTATGTGTTCACTGGCAGGTTGCTTGAACTCGGTTCTGTTGCCCACTAACGGCAACTAAGTTAGCAGAAACTCTATGCCAGAGTTGAAGCTGAGCAGCTGGAGTTTTTCTAACCCTAACCCAACCCTCCCGATTTTCCCGGGAGACTCCCATTTTTAATTTCCCTCTCCCAGTTTTCTCCCAGGGCCACAATTCTCCCATATTTTTACGTAAAGTCTAAAAGGAAAGGATCACTTTTTTTAAAGAGCCTAATAAATCTACCCTTAGAAAGCCATTTGCAAAATATTTATTTTCTGTGTAATCAAATTTGCAAAAAGAACACACTGTCTAACTTGCAATATATCAATTATTTGTAGCCTTTGGTCTGATGAAGGTCTTTTTTGCAACTTTTTGGTCTACTTACCTCTCTCCAACACACCTGTCTCATCTAATAGATGATGATAGATTCCTTTGTGTAATCAAATTCTAAGTCATCTTCAGGCATCTATTTGCAAAAAAAAGATTGCACATTACTTATTATTTTATTATTTTCATTAAAAGTCAGGAAACAAGGTCTATGAACTCAAATTTTTCAGTCTCAAGGTTGACCAGAAGACACCAGGAGGGAAAACCAGAGAGCAGTTTCTCTATAAAATATGATTCAGTTTCACTAAATCAGTGAATAAAGTCATTGAATTGAATTACTTTTTTCAAACAAGTTTAAAAGTTGTGCTTTTGTACAGTGCGTTAATCAAACCTGGCCACAAGCCCACCATATACTCCATGTAGCTAAAAGGCCTCTTATGTAATCTGCTGTCACAGATAGCCACAAAAGTGAATAAATTCGTGCCAGCAGGCCCGTAACCACAGTATTCTGGTGAAGCAGAACAAGGTTTGAGGTGGTGAACATCTTGAAGGACACTCCGTGAATCATACTGTTGCAAGAATGCTAGCTAATCTTACCCATAGTGTTAGCTCTGTGCCGCTAAAAGTTGAAGATTGATGGACAGGTGGATGCCATGAAGTTGTTGGTTGAAACTGGTTAGTTCTAGCTTATTAAAGCATGCGTCATATGATTTGATTGTCCATGATTTTCCAAAAAATATAAATAAATTAACTTTTTGTAGCTTATATTGTTAAATAGGTGCATCACATGACTGGAGATGTGATCTAAAATTATTCAAAAGGCATTTTTCATTTATTCTTGACTTTAAGGTTGAGGGTTTAAACCTCCAAAAACACGTCCTTTAGATGTAAAGACATTTTGTTTCTTTTTTTTCCTTTTTGCATCTTCTTTAAGTACACTTTTGTGTTAAAAATCACCTTGTTAAACACAGAATGCAGTATTCATTGCAGGTGTAGGCCTACAGCTGAAATTGCAGCCAACTTTAACACCGGCATATAGTTAAAGGATCCACTCATCAAAGTCATCGGGTGTGTGGAGCTGCTGAGCCTGGTGTCGTCTAACTGTCGCCTGATGGAGGGAATGATATTCTTGGGCACAAGCCTGGGTCACAGATCAATACCAGCGCCCAGTGAATCTTCTCCGATGAATCAGCAGCAGCAGCAGCTCTCATGGATGTATTACTTTGCTCAGCATGGGCATCTGTGGCGCTGATGAACGAGCCGGACACACACCGACTGCTCTTTTGGATCGGCAGACGCTGGAGGTAAAGGGCCAGCCCGGGGCGCGGGGCGATAACCTCCCTCTCCGCAACACGGGGGCCATATTTAAACTCGTCCTGATCCGTCCCGTTTGATGTTCCACATTGGTGCAAATTACATGGGTATTGATAGGTGATTTGTCAAGCTGCCATGCGGGGATTGGTTTTGTATTCCAGAGGGAGCACTGTGTAACTGCCCAGGATCTGAACACTCACAATGCCACAAAGGGTTGGAGTGCACCTGTCAAAGTGTCAGCCCGGCTTTTTGAGTTGCTGTTCGGGTGTCACCAAAGCCTAGAAATTCTCTGTGGAAAGAATAATATTGCAGAGAAAGGCTTGAATTGAACATGGTAACAGAGTTACTTTGTGCAGCTGATGCTCCTAGTTTCTGTTCAGAGTTTTCAAAGCAAGGAAAATACAAGATCCTGGGGACTGTTTGGTTTTCAGGAGGAGAGCTGCATCTGTTGAGGACGTGTAATAGTACATTATTATCATCCCTGCCAGGGGATCATGTGATCGCTTCTGTGTGTGTGCGTGAGTGAGTCTTTGCCTGCGTGGTCAACAGACCTACATCTTGTCCAAAGCTAATCTCGCATAGTACTGGACCAATCAGCCTAATTTTTCTTCTCCACATTCATGACTGTATGCTGAAGGACCTGTGTGATTCAGAATGTTGGAAAAACCTAAAAAAAAACAACAAACTTTTATTTTGTTTCTGAGCTGGTGACAGCTGTGGCCACAAGCGTTATGTTTTCAGGCCACCCATTCTTGTGAATGCGAAATCTCAGGAATACCTTGAGGGAATTTCTTCAAACCTGGTACAAATGACCAGTTGGACTCAAAGATGAACTGGTGAGATTTCGGTGGTTTAAGTTCAAAGATCAAGGTCATTGCGACCTCATGTCCACTTCATTCTTGTGAAGGTAATATCTCATGTTTTTTTTTTGGCATAACTCAAGATTTCATATGCTAGCTACAAGAATGCACTCAGTAGAGGTGAAGCACCTACTGCAATGTCACCACAACTTCCAGATGCGATCAGTTTGCAAAATTCCTCCACATACGTTGTCCCGAGCTGAAACAAGATTTCAAACTGAAGCAAATGTTGATCACTTGCAGCCCCTAGTGGCTGGTTAAGAAGAGTGCGAAGTCAGCTGTCAATGGTCGTATAAAACAGCACAGTCAAAAATAGAATTACTGCCTCACAGTTGTTTGTCTCCACCAACCAGTCGAGTTACAGTTTACATCCGTGCCTGTCCAGGCTATTACAATGTATTCAGTAAAGACTTTGAAGGAATTTAATATGGAACTTACCACCATATTGACCTGTGACTTTGAAGGAATTAATGTTGAATTTTGCAAATCTCTGCTGCAGTCTCTGGTTGCATCTGGCAGTTGTGGCGGCATTGCAGTAGGTGCTTCACCATCTATTGCCTGGCGAGATCTCTACTCTACTAGTGCACTCTTCTAGTTTGACTTATTCTTTGGTGTCTTCTCTGCCATTATAGGCTGTCCCAAAATGCCAGCAAAATAAAAACAACAACAACAGATAATTAGTTAGCTACGTTGCTGCGCATATCTCCATGCTTCTCCTTACACGCCTCCCAGACTATATTGCATCATAAAAGGCATGAGAGTGGTATACATCTCCTCTGAGTCTCATTAAGAGAGAAAATAAGTGCTGAACTATTTATCTAATAGTGATAAGTTTTTATCACTATAATTATAAATTAAAATTCCTGGCGGGAACAGAGAATTACATATCAGATAAGCCACATATACTTAGAGCTCCACTAATCCATATTTTTTAAACAGCGGATCAAATGAATGCAGTTTCAAAGGCAGTGCATGTGTCACCAAACTCTGTTCACCTCAGCCTTCAGTCTTTCAGTCTCTTTTAGCTCCTTGTTTTGGTTTAATGGCCAACTCATCAGCCCTCTTTCCAACCACAGCAGGCAGCCAAAAGCTCTGATACCTGCCAACACCAAATGGCTGAAGAAGGGCATTAGCCTGCTTAGTAATGAGAGAGCAGTGTCATTACAGTCCGTGACTGCTTTTATCAACAAGAGATTCCAATTTGAAATCTAGTAACAACATTTACTAATCCCATACTAATGCTTCTGTACTTATTTGTTTCCTGTTTAACCAGGAGTTAGATGTAGCACTGTCACCAGACTGTCTGGAACACACTAGCTTGGTGCAGGGGCTGGAGGAAGTTTGAGGTACCTAACCTTTACCGTAAGAGGAGAAATTCCAAAATGTTCTTTCTTTCATGTTGTCTCTTCTTAGCAGGCATGCTAACATTAGCCACCGGTAAGTCTATGTACAAGAACCACCTGGTTAAGGGTGGGTTTTTTTTTATGTATAATCGAATGAAAATAAGTTTCTGTTACCATAGAATGAACCCTGTATATCTACAGAGGGTGTGGATCCTCTTCCATGGTGGCTGACATCTTGTAACAGCATTTTCTTTGTTTTTTTCTTTTTTCTTTTTTTTTACAAAACTCAGAGAGTCATGTCTAAAAGGGAGCCTGATGTGCAAAACTCTCATGAGATTTGTATGCATTGTTGCTTTGTTGCGCATGTCATACATGATAATATAACAATACTGTGGTTATGATCTGCTTAGGTTTAGGGGGAAAAAAAGACTTGGTTAGGGTTTGGGATTGAAAACGGCGGGACTGAGAGGCAAACTGTTTAAAAAATGATAATCTCTCACTAAAATATGTGCTGGTTGTTGGATCATATATACGCTGGCAGTGCTGACTCAGTAATCTACTGTTTATGTTTGTGGGATGGTATTTGATGTAGTTTTTCCAGCTGATACCAAAGTAAGTATACGGTTTGCTCCCTGTTTGGTGCTGGAGAATGTGACCATATTTTCTGCTAACATGTTTGATTTTAAGACAGCTCGGACTGGGTTTTATGACACGCTTACAGATGACTGATTGCAGAACATTTTGTTTTCTTTGAATTTTTTTTCTCCAGCGGTAAAGATTTTGCCTTGGCTTCGCGCAAAATATTTAAAAACGGCAAAGTTGCATGATCAAAAATTGGGCGATGAAAAAAGCACACGTTTCCCTCCCAAAGTCTAACAGTGGGGGTGCAGCTGCTCCATTTGCTCAATCGCCCAGGTGCCTATGAGCTATTGTAGAACAAACAAAAAAAGCTAAACAAAGAGTCATCCAACATTACATTTGTCAGGTGGACAGAACCATAAATCCTAACACCTAAACACATTTTCCAGATGACAGTCTTATCAGGTGGTAAATGTCAGATGTATTTAAGGCTTATTCTAGTATTTCTATTAAAAAAAAAACATCAACTTTGACAGCTGTAAATATCTAAAATATCCATTTTTGATACAGCAGTATACTTGTTCTTCTGCTGCTGAAAGTAAGGACATGCAGTCAGTCGCCAGCAACAGCACAGACGAGTTTGTGATCTCCCTCTCTCTCTCTCTGGATGGCTGGGTTTCCTACCAAAGCAAACTGAACGTTGCACTCTAAAAAAAGTACAACTGACAATGAAAACAGGCAATTTAACAGTGAGTGGACTGAGAAGTATGTGTTTGGACCTTTGGGTCAAATAGCCTTGTGTTTTTATTCTGCGGTGAGAGCACCTCCATGAAAGGGGGAATATAATGGAGCGTTTGAAGAGAGCGCACTCAAACTTTGACTTTTCCAGTGGGTTGTGACGCTTGTTGTTTTTAATTTAGCACTTTCTTATTATCTGTCGCTGAATTAACTGGCCGCAAAATGGTTAACTGTGAAGATAACTCAAGCTTGTTATGTACATGCTAAACGTATAACATGGTCCCTTTTTTCCGATTTCAATGACAGAATGCGGCCCCCTGATAATTGAATGTGGAATTTCTGACGCTCACGCAGGCTTCCTCTGAATTACACACATCCAAACAGGGCATTTTAATTGGCAAAGATAAGTCGGAAAATCTTCAGAGGCCTACTTGGAGTTACATATGGTGTTATTTCTTGGCAGGAAGCCCGCTCTTTTCTCACCTAAAGCGCAGAACATCTTAAAGATTTCCTCTTGGAGCAACATTTACCCTGATCAGACACATCTGGCTTCAATTGAAACATCCACTTGTCTTTTGCATGTCACATATGCAATGAGACATAAAATGGCTTTGAGATAAAAATCCTTTTCAAAATCTATATCCATCACTGTCTGCCGTGCCCTCTTTTATCGCAGAGCGCTCAGGGCAATGGTAAAACTGTACTTGAATTTCACAGACTCAGATTCCCATTGATCTGTCAGAGCCCACGAGCTTGACAGACTGCAGAGGTTTGGATGTTGTGAGCGCTGCAGCGGCTTACATAATGATGATGACAGCATTATTATTATGGTTATTGTTGTTGTGGTGGTGCAGGAGTGGCTTTAACCGTTTTAAAAGCTGTATGGTGAAAGTAATATTGGCATTGGTGGCATCAGTTTTAGCATTAAAAAGTGATTTATTTGATGAGACTCAACTTTATTGTCATTGCAACGAGCACAAGCACTGAGACAGCAGAATGCAGTTCATCATCTAACCAGAGGTGTAAACAGCAGTGCAGAGTAATGTATATATGTACTGCTGCTGTGTATATAAATGACTGTGAGGGCTTGATATACATTTGCTAAGTTATATACAATATGAACAGTATTAACAGTGAACAGAGTGAAACCCAGGGGTGCTTAAAGCGGTTCCAGGGGGTCCCCAGCCATTAGAGGAATCATTTATTTTTCACTGTGATTACATCCATAAGTATCGAGACCAAGAACGCATTTATTTGCAATTCAAGATTCAAGACAACAAAGCTTGTTTTCTCGAGATAACAAAATAAATTAACCCGTTATGAGAAAACTATCTTTTTTATCATGAGATATCTATATGATTAACCTGTTATCACAAGAAAATTAGCTTCTTTTTTTTTTTTAATCTCAAGATAACTAAATAATTCACCTCTTATCACGGGGAAAACGTTTTGTTATCTTCAAATAATTAATCTGTTATGATGGGAAAACAAGATTTTTTTTTTTATTATCTCAAGATGGTTAAATAATTCACCTGTTATCACAAGAAAATGACCCACTGTTTTCTCAAGATAATGAAGGTGATTGTTTTCTTAAAATTATGAAATAATTAATTTGCGATCTTGAGATAACAGGATAAAAAAAAAAAAGAATTGCAATTACAGTGGTACAGTCCTAAGTGATACAATGACAGAATGTGTGACTGTTTTGGTCAGGGGTTTCTTCCTGTCTGTAATAAAACATCTAGAATCAAAAGTCTGATCATCATCATGGGGAGTCCTGGGATGAAAATCCCATGATGGTGGTCCGTAGTTTAATTTGTGTCAGTTCTGGGGTCCTTGACATGAAAACTTTTGGGAACTACTGTACTAAGACACATATAGTACTGTATACTGTAAGCATGTACAGTTACAGTAGGTAGTGCAGATATATGTATGTATATGTAATTAAACTTAAAACTTCACCTTTTTCCAGCATTCTATCTAATGACACGTGTTTTAACAGGACATATTTGTCACAGGACTCAGTGAAAACCTAGGACTAAAACGTGTACTATAACTTATATTATATACATATACATACATATTATACATTTTTGATGAGAAAATATATTTAGGTGTAAACTGGAAATGAAGCCAACCAGTAATGCAAAAAGCAGGCTAAACTCCTATTTTTTCAGTGTTCTTTAGAGTTTTATGTGATGTATCTTCAAATTGCAATTCTGACAAAGTGCAGGACACTTTTCTTGATTAAAATAATGTTTTATACAGATGCTCTTAATACATATTCATGCATGTAACGTCCTGGGGACAGAAAAGGCACCGATTCAGCGGAATGGCCCAAATATACAGTATAGTGCTGGTGTAAGAACAAGTAGTGCTAATAGTAGGTATTATATATAGAACAAACAGCCAGAGGTATTATATGAATATATGAATACACAAGCTGGATATATACAGCATGGACAGTAGTATAAATATGAATACACTGTAGGTCAGATATATGAACAGTAGTATAAATATGTATGTGTATGTGAGAGCATTTATTCCTCTTTCCTTCTACGCCTGATTCACATTCATTTCCCTCCTCGGTGGAACTATAAATTAACAAACAATTAAGACTTGAAAGTCTTTGGTTTGAAAGCTCAGCAGAGAGTTGTGTGTTTGTGTAAA
>JAJHUR010074130.1:0-11907 GCA_027495735.1 Lutjanus campechanus
CCCACTTCACTCCCTGGTCCCAGCTTCGCCTGTTTGGTTTGTCTGTTCACCTGGTCCAGCTTCGCCTGTTTGGTCTGTTTGCTCGTCTGGTCCCCACTTCACCTGCCTGGCCTGTCTGCCCGCCTGGCCTCTCTGCCCGCCTGGCCTGTCTGCCCGCCTGGCCTGTCTGCCTGCCTGGTCCAGACTTCTCTGCCTGGTCCTCACTACCCTGTGGCTAATCCTTATCTGCTCATCTGTCTGCCTCTATAAAATAAAGGTCATTACCGACACATTTTGTTGTTTGGTGTGCTGCATCTGGGTCCTCAACCACACCCGTCACAGAAGAAAAGAATATAACGCAATATATATCGTTACCACACATGCTTCAAATTATACCGCAATATAAATTTCAGGCCATATCGCCCAGCCTTACATTCAAGTACAAACAGTAATAATAATAATTGTAATAATAACTTTATTTATATAGCACCTTTCTTAACATAGTTACAAAGTGCTTTACAGAAAATAAAAAGCATGAGCAGGCAAAACAAAGAAACAGCAAATAAAACAGCAAAAATAAAAAGCAAATGCTGATAAAATACATAAGTAAAAAAGAACCAAACGCCTTCCTATAAAGGAAAGTCTTGAGCAAAGATTTAAAAGATGCTAATGAAGTCGCCTGTCTTATCTCGATAGGGAGACTGTTCCAAAGCCTAGGGGCTCTTACAGCAAAGGCCCTGTCCCCTTCAGACACAAGCCGGGACAACCAGGAGAGCTGCATCCAAAGATCTCAGTGATCGCTGAGGCCCATAGGGAACCAAAAGGTCCTTCAAGTAATTTGGAGTAAGGCCATTCAATGATTTAAAAGTTAAAAGAAGAATTTTAAAATCAATACGAAATAAAACCGGGAGCCAGTGTAGGTTGGCTAGCACCGGAGTAATATGTTCATATTTTTTTGTGCCTGTTAAAATACGTGCAGCAGCATTTTGTACAAGTTGGAGACGATGGAGGGAGCTCAGGTGATGCCACACACTAAAAACTCCTGGGTCAAAAATAACCCAACTGCTGGGTTAAAAAGGGACCAACTAATTTCTGGGTTATTTCAACCCAGACATTTGGGTTGTTGTTTTTGACCCAACTTCTGGGTTAAAATAACCCAACATTGTAGTCAATATAACCCAACTTCTGGGTCAAATATTCAACCCAAAAGTTGGGTCAAAAAAACACAAAATGTCTCCATCCTGCTTGTGTGGTGTAATCCAAGTGTCCACAAGCTGCGACATTAAAAATTAACCACAAAAGACGCCATTTTCGCCATGTTTTTAGCAGAAATATCAGCTGTTGCATGTAGCCGGTAGGATGTAAACATGACGTCGATCTCGCAAGACTTCGGCTAACGCAGCACAAATTCACCACTAGCTGCACTATACTTATATTTTATCGGTATTATAACAATGAGACAAGTACAGCATGGTTTATTTAAAATAGAATTCATACTAGTTGTGTTAGATGTAGTGCTGGGCCGTTAACGCCGTTCACGGCGCTAACGTGCTGTTAACGTTAACGTGCTGTGTTAACGCACGTTAACGTTAAGAATGTTTTGAGCCCACATGCTAACTGTGCTAAACTAGCGGGGACACGGACACCGAAAAGTTTACGTTACTGTATCAACACTGTGAAAAGCGTCATTCAACATTTTCAAACTTAAGACTCGTTTACCTTGTACGATGTTGCACAGATGACGACCAAACGGAGCAAGCAGCGGTGGTTCAGTCGAGTGTGTGAAAGTATGTGAAAACTAACTGCTAGCGAGAAGGGGCAGGTGGACGGTCTTCTACGGGAGAGAGGGGAGGAGGTGTCTCTTCTTCTTCTGGCCGACTAACTCAGAACATGGGTTATACTCTATAACCCAGAAAATGGGTTATTCTTTGAAAAATAACCCAGAAATGGTATAATAACCAAAACAACCCAAGAACTGGGTTACATATTAGCCATGTAACCCAGAAAATAAGTTATTCTATGAAAAAAATAACCCATAATTTTAACCCAACCCAAATAACCCAGAATATGGGTTGAAGAAATAACCCAGGAGTTTTACGTGCATTGCAGTAATCTAATCAAGAAAAAATAAAAGCGTGGATAATTTTGTGCAAATCAGCAGGGGACAAGAAGGGCTCTTCAATTAAGACCTCCGATTAATCATCATTAAAGGGGCTAAATGCGAAATACAGCCTCATTAGCTGTCAGGAATTTTATTTTTGCTATGTACACAACTAGTGGTGTATTGACCTCTGGAGTAGAGAGTCCCCTCTGTGCCCTCTCCACCCCCTCTGTGTGTGCTGTTCTAGAGCCTCTGTTTTGGTAAGCCGGTCCGGCCACGTGTGCATGTTAGTGCATGTGAACCCCTCCTCCTCTCCTCCACCGGAGCCATTATGCCGCCCACCGCCCCCTGTGGTGGGAAAACAGCAGAGGGCCAAGGATGGACCCCGGCGGGACACCACAGTTAATGTTAGTGACAGAGGAACATGCATTTGATATCATGACTGAACAGATTCTGTTAGAGAGATACGAGTGCAGAAGTTGCAGGGCAGTTCCCTTAATACCAACCCACGATTCTAAACGGTGCAAAAGGATGGCGTGATTGATTGTGTCAAAAGCGGCACTCAGATCTAAAAGCACAAGAACAGAGTAGTCACCTCTGTCTGCTATTAAAAGAAGATCATTACAGACTTTGATCAGGGCTGTCTCTGTGCTGTGGAAAGTTCTGAAACTACTAAAAATATTGGGCCAGATGAAATGTCCCAAATGAGGCTTTCAGGGTAGCTCGTGTCTTTTTTAGGTGAGCCCAGCTCCCCCTAGCTAATTCGGATCATGGATGTATGTCTCTGCACCTCGTCAGTGAGGACTTTGAGTTCTCGGTCTGTAAATTTTTTTTTTTTCTGTCTGACTCTGCCATTGTCATGTCAACTGTGATTTTGGAACAAAGCCACCTATATGCCACGTGGCTTATTGCAATCAGAGGCGCAAATTGCGCTCAGCTGCCAAACTTTGTGGGCGTGTTAGCGCCGGCATATGATTAGAGCAAATTCATTTGAGGATAAGGCGCTAAAACAGGGCAGATTGCATGAGCTAATTCTGCGCAAATAATGGCGCTATTAGCAGGAGCAATCCATTCTTTGTGGATCTGGCCCATTGTTGTTAAGCATAAATGATATTAATTGGGTTAAAATAACTTTCCAGCACTTTAGATAGGAAAGGTAATTTAGAAATTGGTCTGTAATTTTCCAGTACTAGCGGGTCCAAGCTTGTTTTTTTCTGTAACGGTTGAATTATAGCATGTTTAAAACTGTTAGGAAAGTTGCCAGAGGTCAGAGAGCAGTTAATCATTAGTACAATAAATGGACCAATGGTGGGGAGGACCTCCTTTAAAAACTTAATTGGTGAACAATCTAAAACACAAGTGGAGGAATTTATTTGACTAATTAATTTACGGAGTTCTATGATATCAGTAGAGTCAAACTGGGTGAGGGAGGCAGGATTATTGAAAGTGATGGGTAAATGCTGAGTATTCGGTACAATCTTGGACCTAATACTCACGATCTTACCAGTAAAATGAGAAGAGAATTTCTCTACCCAAGCATTTCAAGGTTCCAAATCCAAGTTGGTTGGTAATTTGAGAACAGAATCATCTGAAGAATGTGGGAGAGTGCTCAAACCCAGTGAATTTGAGACAATGTCCCTAAATTTGTCAGCAGTATCGGCAGTAAAAATGTGTGATTGTGTTGTGGGTTGAAGTTTAGGAGACAATGAAGAGGATAAGGGAGTTTTAAAAATGACAGCTTTGTGGTCAGATATAAAAACCTCCACCACTTCCAGGTTATCAGGGCAGATGCCAGAGGAAAGTACCAGATCCAGGATATGACCTTTGGAATGAGTTGGCTTTTTAACTGATTGCAGCAGATCAAAGGATTCAATTAAATCTACAAAATCATGAGACATGGGCCGGGAGGGGCAACATACATGAATGTTAAAATCACCCAGGATAAGCACTCTGTCATATTTAGGTAGAACAATAGATAAAAGTTCAGAAAATTCAGAGATACAATTATTATATCCTGGTGGTCTATAAACTAAAATACAAAGAAGGGGCGCAGGGCCAGTGATAATAAAGCTTAAAATTTCAAATGAAACAAAGTTCCCAAAAGAAACAAGAGAGCACTTAAAACATTTCTTAAAAAAGACCGCTAAGCCACCACCTCTCCCAGAGGGACGAGGGAGATGGTAATGTTTGAAATCTAGTGGAGTAGCCTCTATTAGAGCAGCAGAGTCCACTGGGGTCAGCCAGGTCTCAGTCACCATTAAAAAGTCCAAATTATTAGCGAGAATCATGTCATTAATTATGAAAGACTTATTGCAAAGAGACCTTGCATTTAACAGGCCAAAATTATTACTCAAGGTATCCAGAGTTTGGAGTGGAGCAGATGCCCGGCTGAGTGGGTGTAGATGGGAGGTACGAGTTCCACCCAGAGATCTACCAGGGTAGTGTGGCCTGTTGCTGCAGATGACAGGAATAGAGTGCATAGTGTGCATCTGGGCACAAGGGGGGGCTATCAAGCCTGCACCTTGATGTGGTGATGATGAGGGCGGGGCAGGGAAGAAGACAGCCTGACCGGAAGTGACCGGTGTTAAGGCAGAGCCTCTCCGGTCACCTGGACATGTGACGGGACATAGTCAAACTGCAGGAGTATTAAGAACTGTATAAATATGTTGTGCATTAAAATACGAGCACCCAGCCTGCTAGGATGGATGCAGTCCTTTAGACAAAAAGACAGACAGTTCCAGAAAAGGTTTAAATTGTCAATAAAAACCATGTTGTGCACTGTGCAAGCAGACTGGAGCCATGTGTGAAGGCTAAGAATCCAGCTAAAATGACCAACACTTTGGCCAAGTGGAGGTATGGGACTGGAGATAAAACCACGCTTTCCACAGCCGTTAAGCAAGTGGAGAAGCTTGCTAAAATCCCCTTTGAATATTTCAGAGGTCTGGCTGGAGATGTCGTTGCAGCCGACATGGATGATGACATTCCTTGCACAGGTGTGTTTTGCTAAGAGGCTGGGAATCTTGCCCATGATGTCCACTACCTTAGCACCAGGGAAACAGTATGTCTCTGCTGACCTCCTCCTGATGTGCCTTATTATTGAATCACCAATAACCAGCATGTTGGGTGAAACAGCTGGGGGAGATGTGGATTTCACCCTCGGTAAGGTAACGGAGGACGGCAGCTGGACAGAGGAGTTGGTGGAATAACGGCCCCGCAGAGCTGGAGTGAAGTTCAGCATTGAACAGCGGGGTGTGGGGTAAGAGGTCCGTCCAGGTATGTTCACCGGTGGAGATGGAGATGGAGATCCGCTGGACCTGGATGATATGATAGGAGGTGGAGGAGGAGGCTGCCGGTTCCCGGGTAGTGGGAGGAAGTTGTGCAGGTCGAGAATATCAATGCGGTTCTCCAGACGGATGCCATAGGCTGCTGGAGTGCGAGAGGAGAGCCTCCCCTTATTTTTACGCTTGCCGACAGCAGCCCAGGCTCCGGGTGTGATGGAGTTGAACTGACAGGGGCTTTGGGCTTAGCCCCGAGCCGGAGCTAGGAAGCCTCTGGGAAGGCCATTTGGGCAGGATCAGACGCAGCGCCAGCAGCAGGAAGAGTAGAGCCAGTGACCGGAATAGCAGTAATATCAGCCATGCATTGTGGTTTGGGTGGCAGTCGTGGGCGTGGGCCCCGACGGCCCAATCCCTGGACACAGAATCTGGCTACAGGGACATGGAATGTCACCTCGCTGGGGGGGAAGGAGCCCAAGCTGGTGCGGGAGGTTGAGCGTTACCGACTAGAGATAGTCAGGCTCACCTCCACGCACAGTCTGGGCTCTGGAATCCAACTCCTTGAGAGAGGTTGGACTCTCTTCTACTCTGGAGTTGCCCGCGGTGAGAGGTGGTGTGGGCTTGCTTATAGATCCCCACTTTAGCCGCCATGTGATGGAGTTTTCCCCGGTGAACGAGAGGGTCGCAGCCCTGTGCCTTCGGGTTGGGGGCAGGTGCCTCACTGTCATTTCGGCTTATGGGCCGAATGGCAGTGCAGAGTACCCGGCCTTCTTGGAGTCCTTGGGAGGGGTGCTGGAAAGAGCCCCGACTGGGGACTCCATAGTTCTGCTGGGAGATTTCAACGCTCACGTGGGCAATGACAGCATTACCTGGAGGGGCGTGATTGGGAGGAACGGGGGCTGAGCTGTCAACTTATCACCACCTGGTGGTGAGTTGGATCCGGTGGCGGAGGAGGAAGCTGGACAGACTTGGCAGGCCCAAGCGTGTTGTGAGGGTCTGCTGGGAACGTCTGGCGGAACCCTCTGTCAGAGGGGTTTTCAACTCTCACCTCCGGGAGAGCTTTGACCAGATCCCAAGGGAGGCTGGAGACATTGAGTCTGAATGGACTATGTTCTCCGCCTCCATTGTTGACGCAGCCGTTCGGAGCTGTGGCTGTAAGGTCTCCGGTCCCCGAACCTGGTGATGGACACCGGATGTAAGGGATGCCGTCAAGCTGAAGAAGGAGAGCTATCAAGCTTGCCTGGCTCGTGGGACTCCTCAGGCAGCTGACGGGTACCGGCAGGCTAAGCGTGCTGCTGCCCAGGTGGTTGCAGAAGCAAAAACTCGGGTATGGGAAAAGTTCAGGGAGGCCATGGAGGAGGATTACCGGTCGGCCTCGAAGAGATTCTGGCAAACCGTCCGGCGCCTTAGAAGGGGGAAGCAGTACCCTGCTAATACTGTTTACAGTGGAGGTGGGGTGCTGTTGACTTCGACTGGGGATATTATCGGGCGGTGGAAGGAATACTTTGAGGATCTCCTCAATCCCACTGACACGCCTTCTGTAGAGGAAGCAGGGGCTGGGGACTCAGAGGTTGATTCATCCATCACTCAGGCCGAAGTCACCGAGGTAGTTTGGAAGCTCCTCAGTGGCAAGGCACTGGGGGTGGATGAGATCGGCCCTGAGTACCTCAAGTCTTTGGATGTTGCAGGGCTGTCTTGGTTGACACGCCTCTGCAAAATCGCGTGGCAGACCAGAGGGTGTGCTCCATTTATAGGGGGATCACACTCCTCAGCCTCCCTGGTAAAGTCTATTCCAGGGTACTGGAGAGGACAATCCGGCCGATAGTCAAACCTCAGATTCAGGAGGAACAATGCGGTTTTGGTCCTGGTCGTGGAACACTGGACCAGCTCTATACCCTTCGCAGGGTGCTTGAGAGTTCATGGGAGTTTGCCCAACCAGTTCACATGTGCTTTGTGGACTTGGAGAAGGCATTTGACCGTGTCCCTCATGGCATTCTGTGGGAGGTGCTTTGGGCGTATGGAGTCTGGGGCCCTCTACTAAGGGCTGCACGGTCTCTGTATGACTGGAGCAGGAGCTTGGTTCACATTGCCGGCAGTAAGTCAGACTTGTTCCCAGTGCATATTGGACTCCGGCAGGGCTGCCCTTTTTCACTGGTTCTGTTCATTATTTTTATGGACAGAATTTCTAAGTGCAGCCAAGGGCCGGGAGGAGTCCAGTTTGGGGACCACAGGATCTCATCTCTACTTTTTGCGGATGTTGTCCTGTTGGCTCCTTCAAACCAAGACCTTCAGCATGTGCTGGGGCGGTTTGCAGCCAAGTGCGAAGTGGCTGAGATGAGAATCAGCACCTCCAAGTCCAAGGCCATGGTTCTTGACCGAAAAGAGGTGGCTTGCTCCCTCTGGGTTGGAGGAGAGCCCCTGCCTCAAGTGGAGGAGTTCAAGTATCTTGGGGTCTTGTTCACGAGTGAGGGAAGGATGAAGTGTGAGATTGACAGGTGGATCGGTGCAGCGGCAACAGTAATGTGGTCGTTGTACCGGTCTGCCGTGGTGAAGAGGGAGCTGAGCCGAAAGGCAAAGCTCTCGATTTACCGGTCAATTCCTACCCTCACCTATGGTCATGAACTCTGGGTCATGACCGAAAGAACGAGATCTCGGATACAAGCAGCCGAAATGAGTTTCCTCCGCAGGGTGGTGGGGTGCTCCATTAGAGACTCTTACTTCCTTATCACCGGCAGGCCCTCCCTCAGGCCAGGGTGCATAGCACGTGCCTGTGACCTTAGCTTTGCGTATGCGACACACAGAAGCTTTGTGGCCTGGCTGCTGGCAATAATAACAAACAAGATGAGGATGGGGGCGCTGCTCTGCGGCGACCAGCAGCTTGTGTTGCTCGTGTGTTGTTAGTTTTTTAAGTGTTTTTAAGTGTGTTTTTAAATTTGTGGAGCGTCCGATCCTGTCTTTTCATGCTCTAAAGGTTGCTGTATGAGCTGGTTCAAGGTTCTTACTGGATGCTTGTTGGTTTGGGGCAGTGCTGGAAGTACCTGAAAGCTCCTGGTTGTTGTCTCTCTTTGCAGGCCTAGGCTGGGGTGGCTGAAGTCCTGGTCGGTTTGCTGCACTGGTGGAACGCGTAGCTGGTCCTCCTTTGCGAGCGTTGAGATACTGTACAGCCAGCTTGGCGGCCCCGAGTCCCTCTGTTGGCTCGTGCTCCTTCACTCAGGTCCTCGCCTCCAAGGGAAGTACTCGGAGTAGCTGTTCCAGAATGATAGCCTCACTGACCTCCTCTTTGGTGTGCTGCTCTGGCCGAAACCAACACCAATAGAGGCCCTTAAGGCGGTGGTAGGTCTCTATGGGGCTCTCGCCAGGTGGTACAGTGGTGGACCGAAACTGCTGCCGATTCGTCTCTGAAGAGATGTCGAACATGGCTAGTAGGGCTTCCTTCAGATCTGGATAGCTGTGAGTTCTCTCCTCGTCGATTGCGGTGTAGGCCTCCAATGCCTTCCCAGACAGCAGTGGGACGAGTCGACATGCCCATTCACTCTCTGGCCACCTCCATGTTTTAGCAATGCGCTCAAAACATAACAGATCATTCTCAATGTCCTCCCCCATCTGATATTGTGGAATTTTTGGCTCAGCACAGGGCCTCCACTCTGGCCTTGACTGGTCAGATCCACCGCCAGCATCCTGAATCTGGACCGAGTGTGTCTCTGATGGGGTTCCCTGTCGCACACGCCGAGGTGCTGTGGTTGGCAGTTCAAGTCTGGGACTACTCGCTGTTGCAGTACTTGGGGTTGCAGCGGCATTTGAAGCAGGTGGCGCTTGAACCATACTTTGATGTGGCTGGGGCAGCTGGTCAGTCCATGGGAAAGAGGCCCTCAGACCTTGGAGCTCTGCCAACAGGCCCTCCTCCCTCCTTTGCTGTCCTGCCAAAAAGTCTCTCACTAATGTCAGTAGCTCTCCCCCAGGCCCACCTGTTGCTGCGGGGGCCATAGCTGCTGGGGCTGGAGCCGCTGGTGCCAGTCCGGGCCTGTCCTCCCCATCATATTCCTCTGATGATGATGATGATGGAGGCACTGTCTCCCAAGTCAAGTCTGCACTGGTGGTCACGGGCTCCTCGTGCTGCTCCTCGTGCTGCCATTGCCACTGGGAATGCAGTCCTGTTGGAAGGCGGTTTATTTTCTTCCGACTAGCCATCCCACTTCTGACACCATATGTTACGGGGTTCTACTTTACTTTCTTCAAAGAGTGGAAAAACACAGGCATAGTCGGAGAGATATCTTGATGGTGAAGATTTATTTGCCGGCCTCCCAAGGTGCAAACATTTACAAACAAAAATTTACAAAAAAGAGATGAAAAAGATGAAAAACAAGCAAAAATAAAAAATAAAAAAAAATTTCGTACAAAATTCCAAAATGGCACAAAAAGTGTTCTTCAATAACTCAACTATTTGTCAACGAAAACAAATTCCCGCACACAGTCAGGCAGATGTTACCGTCTCTGTAACAAAGACAAGACTGACTCATCCAGGGCCAAAGCAGCCCCCTTTAAACCAGTTGCCCCTCCCACTAGGCTTGGCATACACAAAAAAACCCACAATTGGCATGTTTTTAACCAGATACATCATTTACAGCCTCCTAAACTCCAAATATATATATGTACCAAAAATATTGTATATTTTCATAAATGGTCCCCTTTAACATCACAAGTTATTTACATGAAAAATTAATTTTACAAACAGGAAACGTAACAATGCAGGTCACATGATCACAAAAACGCGCGAGGACAGACCATTATCACATATCAGCAGTAGCGGAGGACCATCCATGAATGTCAATGTCCTCTGGGCTACATTTAGTATAGCACTGTTATTCTTCATGAAGTCAAAACCCAGCAGATACTCTATACTCTATATATTTTAGCTAGTTACCCACACAACATGAGGGACAGACTGTTTACTCATCTTGATATTGATTGTACAATGGCCCTGCATAACTGATCTGTCTCTGGTCACTGTTATGAGGGGCAGTGCAATAGAGCACCACTAGAGGCCCTCTGGGTGTATGTCTGGACATATATGTCACCACAGAACCCAAGTCAACTAGTGCACTTACTGACTTGCCATTTATCAGACACTGCACCCATGACACTTTCGGGTCATATCTTGCACCTGGCGCAAAACTTTTGCACTGGTGGCACAGGTAGATTTGCTGTCTCACACCAGTGCAAATGCCATTTTTGCCACATCTGCAAGATATCATATGCACTTGCACCTGTTCTGTGCAGCTATTGGAGGGAGGTATAAAACGGCAAAACCAAGGTGTGGCCCGGGGCATTTGCTATCTTGTGCTCAGTGCACTGAAGTTAAAACTTGCACATTAGACCTGCTAAAACCTGGTCAAAGTCTGGGGCGCAATAGGTCTGAATGCACAAGATAGCACCTGACACATTTGGCGGAAACACACGCATACGTCTCCAGAATCACAAAACACGGTCAATTATGTTAAATCTTTTCCCCACACAGGATTGTGGATTAGTAAAGTGTCCTTTGAATATAATATCTATCAGCAATAAAGTGTAAATATTGAAGTTAAAAGCGTTTGTGTGTGTGTCCCATGCTTGGCTGAAGCACACACAATCCAAAAACACCTTCCATTAATGTTAAACAGTGTGCAGGTGCGTGTGTATGCGTCTTTAAACTTAATCTCACTAAAGAGGAAAAAGGAATTATTATTATACTTATAATATAATATAATAATATAATTTATACTTATAAAACCTCATAAATCTCATCAGACCTGGAAAGTGTGCAATGGACGGGATCATTGCTGTCAGATCATCTTTATCAGATGAGTCAGCATGACAGCTGGAGCAGCTGTAGTGTTTGTGTCTGCTTGTTTATCAGGATCCAGAAAAACAAGGATTAAACAATTATGTCTCGAACATACAAAATGATCAAGATGTTATATCTGACCATGAGACCAGCCTGACTCGGAAAGAAAAAAGTGCTCGTTCTTCTGTCAGAGCTGATTGGATATACCTGTGCGTAGTTCTCTTTCCTACACCCACAGTAGTGTTAGTGGGACAGAGGAGCATGGGTGCTAGGAGAAAATGAAGACGAGGAGGAAGAGTAGAAGAAGGGGGAGCATGGATAGTCGTGTAACTGCACCTCAGTTGGCTCAGGTGGCCACCTCCCAGAGGAAAAGAAAATTTGAAATGAGATCTCAAAAATGTCTCATTTACTTCTCCTAGACAACAATGAGGTCTGTGTGATGCCAAACTGAGACTAAGGTTTATTTCTCCTGTGTCTCAGTTTTTTCTCTGGAGAAATAAGATGCACTAAGTCTCAATTTAGTCTCCTTTTAAGTTTCAGAAGAGATCTCAACAAGCTCTCATATAATTCTCAGAGTTTCTCAACTTTTGTGTCTTTGTGATCTCAGGCAGAGAAATCAGTGAGCTCTCTCTATGAACTCAATCTACTCTCATCCCAGCTTCAGTTCATGTATCTCATACTAAACTCAGACTGAGCAAATGAAGAGCTCTCCACAAGCACTCATTTAC
>JAJHUR010074131.1:0-27784 GCA_027495735.1 Lutjanus campechanus
ATAGAGTGAGGTCTAGACCTACTCTATATGTAAAGTGTCTTGAGACAACTTTGTTGTGAATTGGCGCTATATAAATAAAATTTGATTTGATTTGATTTGATTTGATCAATTATAACAGAAAGGAGCTTTTATTTTGAAAATGTGGCCCTGTTAAGACCCTGTTATCACCTGTAAGGTTTTATTTTGAAAATCTGTGTACACATGTACATGTATTCATACTTAACAGAGGGACAGAAGCATCCCAGATACTCTGTGGACACAACAAGTTAACGCAGTTGTCATAAAAACATTATAAACATTATCTCTCAGACTTGTTAAAGGTCCATGACTTGCATCGTACATATGTGTGGGTGCATGTATAAAGAAAAAATTAAAGTGATCTTTTAATTTTCAAAGTCTTCAGTGCCACTGACACCTGTGTAAGGTTTTACCTTTTTATTTTGAAAATCCTGCATACTCAAGAGCCCCCATTATCATATGGATGCTTTTATTTTGAAAACTTCACTTAAATTTTCCAAGTGTTTCTTCTTTCTCTAACCATAACCAATCACTTTGAGTCGTCTAAACACAACCATAAAATCCTTAAACATGCTTCAGAATCATTACGTAGCCTATAAAACCTTGTTATCACGCAAATTAACAGTATATGAATGTCATTTACAGAACACAAGGTTGTGTTTTTAGGACTACATAATTTCACAATGTTCAGGAGATCCTTCCTTCATTAGAATTACAACTCACATCAGTCCATTTGTGCATTCTCTAATAAAAAAGAACAATAGAAGCAGAAAGGTGAAAACATTTGAAAACTATATTTTACAGAACACAAAGCCTCTCAAACTTTATTATGAAATTATAATCTTATTTTATGGCACTAACATATGTCAAAACAAATTAAACTGTCAGTCATCATAACAAGAAAAAGAGTAAACTGTGAAGATCGCTCAGCAGCTGAAAGCAAATCTCTGTGCTGTCTTCATTGTTACAGTGTTTTAATGTAGTCTATTTTGCTTTGGGTTGGGGGGGTGGTGGGGTGAGGGGGGGCGCGGGAGTGTGTGGGTGACATGATGTTATATTATTCATTGCGCCGATCCAGGTGTGAACTGACAAGTAGTTATTTGGTAACATTGACTGATTGCTGCCTGATTTAATTGTGCAGCAACCTCACTGTATTATTCATGGCCTGGCACTTTTAACTTGGTAATTACCAGCTGCTGGGACTCAGTGGGACTCCAGTGGTTGTGTCAAAAACAGCTCGTTCAATAAATTCACTTACACAAACGTACGCAGGAAGCACTTTTTCATTTATTGGGTTTGTTGGTTTGCACCCGTTGCTCTTTGAGTCATCGTGATTTATCAGATACATTTGGTTGGAATTTTCTTTCTTTTTGGGTTCATGTTAAACTTTTGCCTCCCAGCTCAGAGTTTTTACAGTGCTGAATAAAGGAAGCAATTTGGAAGCAAACATGGATTCATACATTGTTCATAAAGTACAGCTTGCTACATTTCAGACATATTATAAACTGCCTCTCTGTGGATGCAGCCAAGATATTTCTGCATGCTATGATCCTTTCACATGTATCTTCTTGCAGGCTGGTGAAACAGCCAGGAGACCAAACAAACCCGGAAACTTTGGATGAAAAGCCACTGCCTTTTAATCACTGTAAGATACTGGAGAAATACAATTTACTGAGCTTTGAGAATTTTAAATTATTTTCTAATGTATGCCTGGTTTATAACATTTCAAATGGCTTGGCCCCTCCTCCACTATGTGACTTTGTGTATGCTCAATCAGTATATACTCTGTACGAGACTGCAACCTTTTCACTGCACTGCATTTGGGCAATCGGCTTTTTGTGTAAAAGTCACAAACCAGCGGACGCTCTGCCTGACGATGTGAGGAGTTGCAGCTCTGTCGGTACTTTCAAAACCTAAACTTAAAAACTCTGTTAAAAGAGGTGCAGCTCTACTCACTGACCCTCACTGACAGACTTTATGACTTGTTTTAATTTGACAAACATACACTTGCGTTGTGCTATTGTGTGCCAGTTTGTGTTGTGTGTCTTTTGCGTTCTCCTTTGTAAAACTTTACATTGTGTAGTTCCATATTGTATTGTGTATCTTGTGATGTTGTGTATGCTTCTTTGTATCATTTTATATTGTGTATTGTAGTGCGGGCCTTGTGTGTTACTGTGCGGCTTCTTTGTGCTGACCTGCCGAGGGACTAAAGATGAAGCTATAACGTGGTACGGTACATCAAATTGTGACATTTATGCTTTAATGTTTTAATTGTAAATGGTCCCTTTTAAATAAATAAAACTACTATTATTATACTGCTATTTTTTTCCTAATCCTCACTCATTTGTGCAACTAATTTGTGAGGCAGAAGACCTTTACTAGATGACATAGTAACCTCCATCCATTTATGTTTAACATTCCAATTCTTCTCAGTTTACAACATATGTGAAAAAGAAAAATAGAAATGACAAATATTTTCTAAGAGGTCTAAGTGCAAAAGGCTCAATCATCAGATCATCTACATCAACTTTTATATAATATTCTATACAAACAAAAAAACATCCTTCCTGAGAATAATACTACAGTCTCATCCTAGATGACTTGTGTGGATTTTTTTTTCAAATGGCGGTGATTTTGCAACCATCACAAATCATGTTAAAAAAGTAGACATGCTGTAGCTTTGCAGGAATCACAAACATGGAGTCCTCATGAAAGAAGCAACATCTATGAAACTAAACCCTGACCTACAGTATGATGCAGTTGTTCTGCAGGCTGATCCATGACACATGAAGCTAGTCAGTCCCTGTTGGCCAGATGGCAAATATGCAGACAGAAGCACAGCCAAAGCAAATCCTTTCTGCATGCATGTTAAATTACAAACAAGTTAGTATTTGTCTTTTATTATAACAAACATAAAGTTGTTAAAGGAGGAAGAGTTATGGACAACAAAAGGAGGAAAGAGAAAGAAAGGGGAGGAAAGCACTTACCCTTCAATCCAGCTACAAGATAGCAGGGTCAGGGTTTAGAAGAAGAAGAAAGAAGAAGAGAGAAGAAAACAAGGAAGGAACAAACAGAGAAACATAAAGACACACAGCAAAGCCACTGACACTTTAACACTACAGCAGTTCTACAACAGAGAGCCAAGCAGCACACAGAGAAAGACTAACACTAACAGTTGAAAACATGAACAGGAGTAGGACAGTGTAAGGACATCATTGGCTGATATGTCAAAAATGTTGTGAGGACGACTGTACAGTAAGAGACAGAGTGAGACATCGAGCACAGGAAGCTGTGAGTGAGAAGACGCTGCTTTTTATTCACTCTGATGCAAAAATAAGAATGATCTTCATCTAAAAACTCTAAATTATGGAGGCCCAAAACTACCAAATAAAAAAAGATAAATAAATTAATTAATCAATAAACCATTAAATAGACCAAAAGTAATATTAAAAATAAATGTAAGCATTAATTAATCTATAAAATGTAAAAAAATAAAAAATAAATTGATATTTCTGCTTTAATTTGTTCCGTATTTATTTACCTTTGTATTAATTTCACTATTAAATACCTTTCCCATGGAATTTTCCATCTCATTTCTAAATTTATTCATTTTTAAATTATTTATTTAATAAATTTCGGTATTATTTTCCCTCTCTGATGTCAATCAATCAATGAGCAAAAGGTTGACCCCATGACACAGCCACAGCTTTGACAGCGTCCTGCTTTACATAATGAAGCAGAAACGCAGCAAGAAATGTAAAAAGAGTATACAGAAATAAATAAGTTTGGGGAAATAAATAGGGGCAAAAATGCAAAGCTTAATAACAGAGAAATACACGAATGAATACATATTTAAATAAATAAAAATAAATAAATGAATGTAAAAAAAGTAAAGAGCAAAGAGTAAATAAAATTAAAAAATAAAAGCAAAAATAAATTGGAAAGTAAATCAATAGGCTATCAATACGAAGGTAAATACAGAAACAAATTAAAACATTTAACTATAATTTAACATTTTATAAATTAATCACTTTGGTGCATCATTTTGGTGCATGTAATGGCGTTTTTGTTTTTTTATTGTTTATTTATTTTTTGTTTGTCAGATTTGGTTCTCCATATGAGTGAGGCTCCAGTGGTAAAAATCACACTGTCACTAAGGTGTTTTGGATTGTTCATTTCTGGCTTGATATGAAAATATAACAATTTCATAAATTCAGGCTCAAATATTTTTCCTCAAAATGCAACTAGACCAGTTAAAATGGATGCTGCATCACTAGAGTTTGACAAATAAGTATGTACTTACAGAACTGAGATATGGGTGCATCGAGCTGTGGCGCCGTGCCCCCCCTCGAGTTGAGCTTCTGGACCTGGGTGGGAGGGACCGGTTTGTGTGACTGGCCGGTAGCTCGGTACATGGCCTGCACCCACAGGATCCGGTCCTGCTCGTCATCACTGGCAAAGATCACAGTGTCGCCCTCTTTCACAGCGTTGAAGAACGTCCGACCACCGTCCAGACCTGAAGGATGGACGGAGGAAGCAGATTTATGTGTCAACAGTAGAACAGCCAAGGCGTCATTTTCACTGTTTAACCTTGTTTAATTCAAAAATACAATGCTGCTGGTACCTGCTGTTGTATTTATATTGAAGATACATCTTGGTTGCTTAGCAACTACCACTGTCTCTGTCAATAAAACTGTGGTCTGCTCAGTGTGTACTTGCTAATGGGGGAATTGTTTCAATTGTTGGATGCAAATAAAATTAATTATAGAATGTGGTCTAGACCTACCCTATATGTAAAGTGTCTTGAGACAACTTTGTTGTGAATTGGCGCTATATAAATAAAATTGACTTGACTTGACTTGGACTGTTTCCAATTTCCTGACATTAAAATACAAATAATTAATTAATTAGACTTAATTAAAAAGAAATTAGGGGAGACCAGGGACGGTTGTAACACTTTTTGTCTCAGCACCTATAACTCACTGAATTTTTGTGTTAAAGCTCTCAAATGTTGAAACAAATTACCCTTACTTATTACAAACGGCAATGTCTTCGACTTTTTTGGTTTTATTTTTATACTTGTTTCCAGTCTTTTCCCATAGGTTATGATGATTTTTTCTGTGAAGGTTCTGGGTGGAAATTTGTTATTGTTAATGTTAAAATAACATGTTTAAAATCTTATAAAATACATTTCATGACATTTCATTTCATATATTTCAAAATATTGTTTCTCGAGTTTCTCTAGTAATTCTAGATGAATCTAAGTTTGAATCAGATCACTGATGGTTACTACTGTGAATATCTGCAGTCATTACAGTTTACTACATGATTGCAGCATATATATCTTACAAAATGTCCATTTTGGTGTTATTTCATTTTTAAAAAGATGAACTAACAGAATAGATGCATTAATCTCTTAGTCTGGTATTTATCATGAGAGATAATAGTTTGGAAGTCAAAGGTTAAAAGGACCACTGACCACACATGAATGAAAACACTTGTGTGTGTACAGTCGACTATGGCTGTGCAGGGATACAAGGTTCTGTTCCATTCAGGTCAAACAGAGTCAGGGTGCTGCCATTGTGCATGTTAGCTCACTGTAAAGACTCGGCTACACTAAATGGAACAGGACCTTGATTAGTATCATTGGTAACACCTGTGTTTTTATTTGAAAAAAGTTTGTTGATTGTTGTCATGTCCTGCACAGCTGTATGATGTGTCTGCAGTCACCTGGCTGGGGGTCAGTGTAGTCCACAGTGTAGCCATCCAGCTGGAGGAGCTCCACAGGCTCCGCCTTCTTCTCTCTGTAGCTGCACATGGCAAAGGTGTACTGACTCACCTGCACCAATCACAGAGAGAGAAATGTTCACTCATCAGCAGGCTCAGAAGGGAACATAGTGTGTAAGTGTGTACTCATGTGCTTGTTGGTCAGCTGTTAAACACTGAACATGTTGCCTTCTCACTATTCTACTGTCCTCTGAACAAGAGCCATTAAACAAAAACAACAAAACAAAAATAAAACATTACCAAGTAACAAATAAAATCGGGGTCAGGGGACAGCATGAGCAGTAAACAATAACTTGGGTGACCTGCCTCGTCTATAAAAGGATAGGTCAGGACAAGAACAAGAGACGCAAACTTCACTGTCCCTTTCGAGGGCAACTTCTCAAAAATTCAAAAAACAATGGACTGGTTGCACAGCAGACGTTTTGACAAGTCGTACCAGAAAACTCACAGGTGTATTAATGACTGCTGCATTCCATTTAGGGAGGGTCCTTTTATTGTGGATGCTGGATCACTGTAACTGTGACACTTAATGGAACTGATCCACAATTACTGTTTTGAAGTCCACCTGTGTTTTTCCTGCTGTAACAAGTCAAAATGTCTGCAACCAGTCCATTAATACAATAAACCTCACCAACTCTCAGATAAAGTTCATTTGAATCAATAATGTAACATTTTGTCACTGCAATATCTCCCTCCAAAATGAAATAATACTAACACTTAACTACGACTCTCATGTCTGTAATGAATTGTAGACATACACTGTGCTTATAGCAATGTATAGTTATAGTTATGAACATACTTATAATGTGTTATACAGTGCTAACAGCAATGTAGAACTATAGTTACAAACAATTCTAAACACCTTCAGAATGTTTAATAAAATCACATTTTATAAAGCATTTTTAATGCTTTATAAAGGTAAGTATCATAATACTTAATAACTGCTGGCTACTCACTGACATTTTCTGGCATGATCACTGTGTATTATAATTCTCATAGTTGTAAACTGCTTTACTTAAAGCAAACTATGACCTCTTATAACACCTTATAACCAGCTTGCATCACATCTCCCTCTACCTTTGGAATTTCATGACTTTACCTAAAGCATCCAATGACATTTAAAGTAATTATACTGTTACTGTTAAATTACTTAAAGTAACTGCACTGTTAAAGCTGTTATAATGTAGTACAATGAGCATTATAATACACAATGACACACAACGGCAAAAGAAATAAGACAGTGAGAGACTAACAGTTGTTGCACTGGTACTTGGCCATATAAGTCATTACAGAATGCTTTATAATTATTTATGAATGTTGTTATAAAACATGATGAATATTTATGAGTACATATAACTAACTTATACATTGTTATGAGCAGGGTATAATGCTTGTTAATGTTTATGATGCATTATAATGCCTTAATGATATGTGCATTAGAGAAAGTGTTACCGAATTTTAAAAAAAATTTGACACCTTCCCTGAAAACAGTAGATGAATAATATCTTGTCTTTTTGATTGTAATAATTTGCAGTATACTGTAGAGAAAGACAAATTCATGTCACAGGTCCGTGTCAGGACACATCTCTTCAACCTCCCTCCAGGACGCAGACACAACATGACAAGCACCGAAAAGATGAAGCATTGACTCAGTTTACAGAACAACAGATAAACAACAACACTGCATGTGTGCTGTATCCAGGTAGCTTCATTTGTTTCATATCTGTTTATTCAAGACTGGAATCTGCCTGTGAGGAATCTGAAGATATGTGTGGCTGCCTGGAGTGTGAGGAATATTCATTATGTGCAGGTGTTTGTAGTACTTGTTGGGGGTGTGGTTGCTGCATGGTGGTGGAGGGCTGAGGAAGACTGGTTGTCAAACATGTACTGAATTTTCAAAGAATTAGACATCAACTTAAACATGAAGTGAAATACATATGGGTGTAAAACCATTATATTAGAGTTTTTCTTTTGTTTTACATTGCATTTATTTAGTCAACACTTAAGAAATACATTTAGAAACAAAGAGGAGTTTTCAGTCTACAAAGTCAATTAGCAGCAGTTAATACTAAAGTTTTGTTGTTGTTTTTAAACTCATGTAGCGATGTTAATAAAAGCTTTTTATCTTCACTGAAATAAAGCTGCCTCGACTTTCAACATTTGATAATCAGCATTTAGTACACAGCATAGCTGAGGCTGATGGGAATGTCAGTAGTTCTGCAGGTATTTGGTCTTAACCCAAAGTATTAGACAAGTTTAATTGTTGACCTGATGATGGCGCTAGAGGTAAACTCAAAGGATCACTGAAGCTATTTATCCATTCCTGAGAACTGGGACAAATCATGTCCTACCAAAAAAATCCTTATTATTAACACCAACACTCTGATTCCAGTTTCCAAACTTTTGTCAGGAATACTGCTCAAACACTGGTAAACTTTCTATTTTTTGATAAATTTATTAAATTAAATTCATGCTGTCAGATGTGTCTCAACCATAACATGTCAACTCTGTAGTCCTTCTAAATCAAAGCTAAATAAGAATTATGGTTTAAAAATGTGTATTTTGATTAGCATTAAGAGAACTCTGAGACGCTGCTCACTACAACTATGCTGTGAAATGAAAAAAATGAACATTTTGTCAACTCTGTAAGACATCAGCTCTGTCAGAGAGTTGATAAAAAAAATTTAATCACCAGGTTAGCCCATTACAACATTTTCATAGCCAAGAGTTTGATCTTTTAAAGTATATTTTCCAGAACCCCCTCAAAATACAGTTTTGTTCCAGTTCTCAAGAATGAAAACAGATGCATTAATAGTGGCAGTTTTTTTTTTCGGGATTTGAGAGAGAGAGACCAGAGAGAGAGGAGGGGTGTGTGAGTGTAACAGCTGTTATACTTCAGTGGACGTCTCATTGTGAGTGGATGTGTGTTCTGATAATCACATTGTAATAAAGTGAAGTGGCTGAATTATAAGGTTAACTTGAAGAGGTGTTGCTCAGTATACTGATAATGGAAGTAAAGATGTGAGTTCATGACCAGCAATAATGAGGAGAGAGGCTCTGTGTGTGTGTGTGTGTGTGTGTGTGTGTGTGTGTGTGTGTGTGTGTGTGTGTGTGTGTGTGTGCGTGCGTGCGTGCGTTCGTGTGTAATCTTTTTTATACAAATGCAAATGTGCATTCTAATCGAAATTAAAGCAGCACTTGATAAAGGATGACTGTCCTGTGACACCCTGCTGTGAATGACCAACAGAGGCTTATCTCACTGCATGTCACATGGAATAGATGGTACCAGTGAGAGATTCACAGACAACTCAAGACAGATTGGTCATGTGACTGCTTAAAAATACTCTGTATTGTCAATATAACTAGAGCTATGTCCGTCAAAATTGAATTCAGTTATCTTGAATAACATTGAGCTGACATAAAGTGTCCATATTTGTTTTGTTCTTCAGGCACGTCCATATTTGTAAGTGCCAAGCTGGGTATAGACAAATTGGCACAATGAAGTGAAGTACTGTATAATAGATACATACTGTATATACAGTACTGCTCATCAAGTTAGTGCCATGAGAAAATCATAAATAAAGTAGAAAAATAAAAACGTGTATGCTGCCTCACCTGACATGCAATGTCTCCACCTTGTATTTAAAGCCAGGTTTGACCCTTTGAGGTTACTGTAGCTGAGCAGTGTGGAGTGTGGAAGCTAGAGTAACAGGTTGAGTTAAAGTCAGAATCTATTAGTTTGTTTCCGCAGAGGAAGTATATGGATTAAAGTATGAACACACATGTTGATTTTATGTTTAGCATGTAAAGTAAAATAGATCCGTTTGTTAAGAAAATAATCACCATGTTAATGGTAATTCCCATCATGTGTTAGCATCAAGCAATAACACAATGAAAACACAAGGTGGTGCCAGTGTGAAGTTAAAAGCAGAATATTGCACACTTCTTATGATGCACATACTGTAGAGAGAAGCCTCTGCAGCAGTACTTCACTGGATTCATCTATATCAGAGCCTTTTGAATAATATGAATTTCACTCGTCATAATTACAGCTTGGCTGCTGACTTAAACTCTGATTAAAGGTCAGTAAAACTGTAAATACAGTAACACATGAATGAATGACATGAATGCAGCATTAAACACTTTGACTCATCCAGCAGAACTAATGAGTCCTCTTAGACTGGTGGAAAAATATCTACAAATCTACAACATGGTGCAGTTTAATTTGACCCAAGACGACTGAAATCAAGATACACCACCAGATGACCGAAGACATACGTGTAAATCAATTTCATGGTTTCTGAATCTTCATCAGGTCCAGGTCTAACAATAAATTAAAGATAAAGTACTCTTAGGACTCTGCAGCCGGGGCAGAGAGAACTCCAGAACCCGGACCTCCTGAATAGTGCCGGGGGGGGGGGGCACACACACTAACATTAGCCACACTGGTGACAGTGATACACACGTAATATGAAGTGAAAAACAACCAAAACAAAAATAAAAACGTAGAGTCAACCAACCAACATTCAAGTGGTTATAAAAAAAAGAATGAATGAAGCTAAAACAAAATAGTTTTTTGTGCCTGAAACTATCAGATCTGTCCTTTCTTTCGATATATTCCATGTTAACATATTCACAGAACTGAATATTCTGTGGATGTTGAAAATCTGTGAATTTTGTCTGAAATGCTGGAGCTGGCTGGCAATTTTAAAAAATGCTGGTGGGGAAAGTGTTAAAAGCCAGTACTGACCCATATATCAGAGTAACCCTGGTGTAGGTGAGTGGCTGTGGCCCTGTCACTGCTCCCTGTGTTGCTAACAGGAGGTGTAGTGACACTCTTGCTAGCTGTGGCTGGCCTGCTGCTACTGTAGCTGCCAGTCATACCAGCCTGTCGTCACAAATCACAGGGCCTGGCCAATCCACCGCTGTTGCCACCTCCGCCGCTGCAAGTGGCAGCTCTCACTCCACTGCAGCTGCATTCTGTGTGTGTGTGTGTGTGTGCGTGTGTGTGTGTGTGTGTGCGTGTGTGTGTGTGTGACAAATGAGATTCCCCACGACAACACTGATGAGACCTGAGGCCAAGTGAAGGATGGAGGGAACCGGACCGACTCTCCAGCAGCTCCCTGGCCTCCAGGACACCACGATGGCAAATCAGAGTCTAAACTACCGACCCCCCCTCTCTCCACCCACACCCCAAAACACCAGCTTCCTCTCCCTCTCTGTGTGTCTCTGAGCTGTCAGTCAGCAGAGGAGGGAGACAGTGATGAAGAATGAGATTGGACGACAGAGTGAAGGATGCTACAGTCGTTTATATTCACATCATTACAGCAAACACATGGACGTGAGGACTGGACGTGATTTGCTGGATGTGGCATTTGTGTTCACAAACAAACTTCAGGAGCCAAAAGCAAAAATTCTATTTAAACCCAGAGGCCTCATTTATGAAACAGAGTCGGGATAAATTTTTATGTCTTAAACAGAAAACCACATATACGTAAGTATTTATTTATAAAACCTTACTTAGACGTGGAGAGCAAAGTCTAGACGTGACGTAATTGGTTCATTGACTGAATTTATAGTCCACCTCTGTGGAAATTTGTGATTTTCCTGCTGGTTATGTCTGGGTATTGCAGTTTGGTACACATATGTGCCCAAGCCTGTGGTGAACTTTACATGAACTTTATGAACAATGTGATAGGAATGAGTAATTAAAGGTGCAGGGAATTTAGCTGCATACATGGCTTTGTTTGTTAATCCACTGTTTAGTCCACTGTCTGGCATCTTCTATCATCACTGTCACCTCACCTCTAAAAAAGTCTACAAATGGGATTTTGAGAGCCTGCAATAGCAAAGTTTACAATAAGAGTCCATTAATTAACATTATTAATGCATAAGAATGAACTATCATTTAATTAATAATTAACTAATGTGTGTAGTAATCATTCACTAATGGTGTTCATATGTTAACTATAGTATTAACTCATGCATTATTTGAAAGTTTATAAATATGCTGTTAATTAATATGAATATATGTTAAATAAAAATGTGAGTTAACATAAAGTTGTTATAAATGTTTATTTAAGGGTAATAATTGTCCACTTACTTGTCCATCCTCCTTGTTTAAGGGTGAGATCAGTGGATGTAATTTACGGTCTACATGTACAAGTTTACGGTTCCTTTATTTTCATGTTCATTATCCTATAATTTATTGTGCATACATATATATATATATATATATATATATATATATATATATACATATATATATATATATAAATATATATAAACTATGAAATAAAATAAAATAAGTTAATGTAATGTCATGGTAGATATTTTTTATAACGATATATTCGATATATTGTAACATCCCTTATTATTTCTGAAATAAAATTATGACATGAATAAAACTGTATTAAAATCATTTGAACTGAATTATGCACTCAGTTTAACTTAACTTAGACACAGTGAACTGGACTGTGCTGAGTTTAAGAAAATTCAAATTAAGTGAATTTCACTGAACTGAATAGAAATAAATTCAACTGATAAGTGAAGGAAACTGAGCTGAAGTTAAGTTAAGTTAAAATCAACTGACATGAACTGAAGTGAACTGAAGTGAAAGAGACAGATGTGGACATACAGCAGCCTATGTGCAATTAAACTCAGTCCACCATGAACACGCAACGCAAGGTTTAGCTGATCTGTAATCTGCCTCGGATTCTGTGAGGAGGGGCCACGACCACTGAACTGATTCTAGAACTGACGGAGGAGGGAGGATGAGGAGGTGATTTAAGGACAAAGAGGAAGAGCGGAGGATGAGGAAGGAAAAGATGACAGGCAAGTTAAGGGAGAAGAGACAGAGGGAGGAATGAGAGGAGACGCAGGGAGTGGATGAACAGTGGGAAGATGAAGTGTAGCTGAGATGAAGGAACTGTCATATACTCAGATCAGATTCAGTCCAAACTATGTTGGTCGTACTCACAAGGATTCATTTAAACTTGTGTGTATGCATGTTTATATAAAACCTGACAAGTGACAACCTGCCCCAGCTAAAAACATCAGCAGGATAAGTCTGATCCTCACCCAGGAGGTGGAGTTCAGGTCTGTTCTGTGATGCCTGGGCTACAGTAGCTCAGTCTGTGTGTGCCTGTATGTGCCATCCCATCCAGAAAAATGCACCCTAGCCATGTTCTCCCACACTGCACTGCTCCCCCACCCCCTCCACTGGCTAACTGTGGCTGCTCAAATCTGATCACTGCAGTCAAATGGCTTGTTACTCCTCAGCAGCCCTAACAGGTCGGTACAGGCACATCACCAAAACATCCTCTAACAGCTCTAATTACTGTATTAATAAACTCATCCTCAGCTCTCATTGCTATCTTTCAGACGCTGTGGCAGGCTCAGTTTTAGTGGTAGCGTGAAGATGCTGGTATCATGTGGAACTAGAAGATCCAGGGATTCATTGGTACCATGGCATGGCTGTTTTCAAAGGGGTCCCTTGACCTCTCACCTCCAGATATCTGAATGAAAGTGTGTTCTTTGGTACCTACAAGCCTCCTCTTTACAGACAAACTTACTTTATGATAAACCAGGGGTCTGCAACTTTATCTTTCAAAAGAGCCATTTTGGCCAAAAGAAAAATAAAAAATATTTTGGGAGCTACAACTAACAAATTCCCTGTTTTCTTTTTTACTTGACCTCTCTGTATAAAAAAGGCCTACCGTGACCTCTAGGATAAGCATAGCCTCATGAAAGTTCACAACCACAAACTAGATATCTGGGGCCTCATTTATCATTGTGGGTACACGTTTTTTTACACGCTCTTTCGCCCGTTTTGTGCGTACGCATTTTTCTCCGCCAAATTTGGGATCTATCAAGCCAAAACCTGTCGGAAAAAAGTGTGGACATGTACACCCTTTTTGACCATGGCGTACATGCTTTTTGAAGAACAGGAGGAATTGGCGACGCAGCTGCTGAGTCAGAGAATTGCAGTCTGTATATATAGAGCCTATATATATGCGTGTGTGGCGCACAGGCTGGTGCGCCTGTGCGTAATGGAACAACATGGAGACACACACACACATACACACACACACAATTGCAGCTAGATATGATAACGTGATAACGCAATCAAGCACACTTGTGTGGCACAAGCACATAAATACTGCTCTGGTGCACCTGTGCGTAATGGAACAACATGGACCCCCCCACCCCCACCCCACCCCAATAGCATGTGTGTATGTTTCTGTAAGAACGTTATTATATTTCATTTCATTTCATTATTCTCATAAATTCACATAGCCTATCAAATGCGACATTGTAATTGTTGTCCCTGTATGCAACTGAAACAAAAATGACACACCTCCTACATTGTGACAAAAGATTCAACAAGAAGAAGGTTCATTTTTCCTTTTTATTGCCTCGGTCAGTGTAACTGCAGCTGTTGGGGCTACAATGGCATTGGTGATGCGCTGTTGGCCGGAGATGATCTGCTGCAGTGCTGCGGCGATGGTCCATACCGTCTTCCACTGACGTCACTCCACAAAATCCCAGAGAGCACATGGCTAATTTATATGCACGTTCTGATTTGCATTGACCATATATGGTTGTGACTGGGGGTGTAGCGGGCGGGATATGAGGCGTGTTCACATCCACACTTTTCTTGGGTCCGGTGTGATTTATCAAGGGGAATAGCGTGTAGCTGTGTGTACGCGGAGTTTGATAGATCTGAAAAGAGCGCAAATATTTTGGTCGTACGCGCTATTTGCCTTTTCGTCGTAGGACTTTTACACGCTGTTTGATAAATGAGGCCCCTGGAGTCTTCAGGGGACAGATGGCTATCCTGGGTACACTGACAAACAGGGGGTTTCTGGGCAATTCCCAGAACAGAAGTGCTTGCCATCCAATCACCACAGGGCACCATGAATCAATTACACTTGGAGCACCCAAATGTCCAGCAGCAGACCTGTTACTCCTGCACTATGAGGGTGGCGGTCAACAAAATCACGACTGATTGCTGTGCTGGAATGAGTCACCCATCCACAACATGTCAGCAGAAACTCTACACATCTTCCTCCACAGACTCAAAACTGCACTTTGATCTCTTTCTCTATCTCTTACTCTTACCTTTGAAAAGGGGTTTAAGGAACTATTCACATCAACCTTGGATTGAATTTGTTGACAAATGGAACAGCGTACGTAAAAATGATCTTCCACAACAGTATATAGTTCCAGACTAGGGGAGTCAAACCTTTCTTTCATCCTGGGCCACATCAGCCTATAATTGCCTACCAAGGGCTGGTTGAAGACAGACACATCTTCTTGTTATCATATTACATGATTGCCTCTGCAATCCATAATTATTGGTTTTAGCAGTAATTTAATTAATTTAATAATCATAGTATCACAGTTTTTTTTTCCTTATTTTGTCACAGGTACTGAAACTTATTAATATATTAACTTATTAACTTATTAACACTCAGAATGGAGTGATTTCAGTCTCCCAAAGAAAAGCTGGTACACAATTATATACACAAAATATACAAAATTATACACAAAAAAATGTTTTGTTTGTTTGTTTGTTTTTACACTTACCACTCGGTCCTCTGAAAAAAACATCCGAAATCCTGTAGGGACTGATTGATGCATTATCAGTCAGTCACTCAAAGGGGTTTCTCTTTCTACAAATCTTGTGCAAACCTGCTGTACAAGATTGTTTGTCTTTTTTTTTTCTTCCATATATCCTGGTTTTCATTGACCTACTTGTCATCAGAGGATGCAGATTAAAGGTTTAAATATTAATTCAAATTGCACTCAGTACTCACACTATGATTTTAAAAGTAACTGAGTAAGATTACATAGTGAACTTCAGTGTGACTAAAAGTACAGACTTGAAAATATTCTCATAAAAGTACAAGTACTCAAAAAAAATTACTTAATTACAGTAACGTGGGTATTTGTAACTAGTTACTTGCACCCCTGACAAGTATGACACACCGTACTTGACCACACTCAGCTGAGATGTTGGGGATGATAAAAAATGTTTTGCAGACTTGAACTTCTTTAAGACCCACAGATCAACAGTGTCAACGCTTCACTTTTTTTCCTAACCACATGACACCTTCAGACTCACTGCATGTAACGATTCTTTACTTCCCTCATATACACAATCCTGATAACTCTGCCAAACATTCTGAGACAAAACTTTTTCAAACAGGCATCAAATTTACAGGCGAGGGTGCAAATACATTCACTCCTCGTGGCAACTCTTTATAACTGTCATCTCAAACATCAAATAATTATGTAGGAGTATAATCTCAGCAAAAGCTGTGATACATGAATTTAAAGGTGTTTCATTTTCACATTTAAACATGAAATACATCATCCTGTAGTTTCAATACCCCCTTCCTGTGGTATGGATGTAAGGTACGTAGGATCACTGGATAGTCTAATAAAAGGTGGAACCTTAAAGTTCTCTTTTACATTCAGTTTTTGTAACCCTAAAATAAGTTTTTGGAAATATTGTTTTGTCACTCATCTCTGACATTCCAGTTTAAATGATCACTTCAGGACATAAGAAAAAGACAGGTAACATTGGTTGGCCATTAATATAAAAACTCCTTTGTGCTTTTTTACAGAACAAAGTGCAGATAATCTTTTGAGTTTTATACGTAGCATTTTATGTGTATTTTTATCATTTCTCTTAATTGAAGTTTATATCTATATTTTTTTATTTGTGGCTTTACTCAAGGTTGGGCTCTACCTACTCAAAATATCATTTAAAAACTGGCATATTCAAAATTTGTAGGGTTTAAACAAATGTAAACTCTAATGCAGTCATTCGTAGAGACTGGGTCGGGACCCACAGGTGGGTCACAGGAGATTTTATTTGAGTCCCCAAATAAATAAAAAACTATAGAGGAAATTCTGCAAATTTATTATTCATATCTGCAATACACCTTTTATGAAGCATTAAAAATGTGTACACTGTTTAACTGATGGGAAAAAACAACAAGAGCCTGTTAATTCCATCTAAATGAACATATTTTGTCTCATTTATGAAGGAGGCTAAAATGTCCTGCTGTTTTCCTAATAAGAGGAAATAAAAACAACGAGAAAGCCTAAATGAAATTATTTCTCATTTATAGAGTTTTAATATGTGTATATGTTTTCATTAAAGTGTCAGGATAATATAGGTTGATGCAAAAATGGCAGTAAAACTGGTCAAGAATGTTCATTTACGCACAAATTTATTGAAAAGGCCTATTGTCACTTGCATCACTGTGGTCTGTCATTTCAAAAAATTGGGTCCCCAAGAAAAAAATTTGGGAAACACTGCTCTAATGTATTTATGTATGGTGGTTTTCTACAGAAGTTGCAGAAGTTTTGTTTGTTTTTTTATCGGAAAATAATATGCACTGTTGTAACAAGGGTATGGAAGACAAGGTGTCCAGTGGTCCTTCACCTGGTCACTACTCCAAGTGATGTAGTCTTCAAACAAACTGTAACTGAACTGACACATCAGACAAAAGAAATACATCTCAGCACTGAAACTTCACTGAGCTGTATTTGATAACGCTGCTTCATGGAATGTGTCCCATTTACTCCTTTCTTTAATGTATGTTACTCCTCCCAATGAATAAATTTAATAGTTAACAGTATTATAAAAAGGCAAAGACAGACATGTGTAACAAAATGCCAACAGACAGTCAGTATTTACTTACTCTGCATGAGCAGAACAGACAGACAGTGAGCAAAGGGGAAAAAAACAGCAACAAAAAGTACATGTGTGCTCAAACACACACAACAGCAATAACCACATAGTGTCTGTGCTCCTCAAGACAAACATCCATGCACATCCATCCACAGACAGACAGAAACACACACACACACACACACACACACACACACACACACAGGAGTGCGCAGTCTATTGACCAGTATTTGTCACTTGCTATATATTTAGCTGGGAGCCAGTGAGAGGCTTCAAGTTGGCGGCGCTCAGGCTTTTCTAGCTGCAAGTGTTAGGCCAGCTAGTGTTCACTCCACTTTGTCAATCCCCTGTCAACTTGTAGCTCTGAGACATATCCTCTGCAACGCACAAGAGACAAGCTGCCCCCCCTCTCTCCTCCTCCTCCCCTGCCCTCCTGATGCCCACCTCCCAATGCAGAGCCACCAGGAAATGGCCGCTACCGCCACCCCCCCACACACACATACACACACCACCCACCACCCCATCTCCTGACAAAAGCCTGCTTGGCCTCTCCATCATTCCTGTGACAGCCGAGGGAAGACAGCTTGGCTGCATCTCTCTTTCTGGCTGCACACACAACAAACACGTGGCCACAGAAAATATTATAACCATGAAGCAGAGCTGATGTTCACCATTGCTCTGAGTGTGATCAGATTCTGCAGCTCACTCTGCGTTCTCTGCAGTCACAGGTTGATCTTATGGTTTCCAAAGTTTGATAGAGAGCAAAGTAAGGTTGTCAAAAGTATTAATATTTCAATGCTTTCTCTACATCTTGCATAAAATGATAGAATATTCATTGATTATAGGATCACAAGAACTGAATATATAAATAAAAATAATATAAAGTTCAGTCTTTATTGTCCTGTTTGAAATCTGGCTTGCTGCAGAACAGGACAGTGTTCAGTGACTTTTCTTACCAGCTCTGTGTGCAGGTTGTTCATTTAAAAATAAGAAAAAAATTATGTGCCAGGGACTATTTTTTTTCTTTGTGCCTTGATATAGAGAGAAGTATCAATTATTGAATTAGTACTGTACTGTACAAAAATCAGGGTATAGTGACAACTGTAGAGCAAAGATCCAGAAAACATGGTTTCAAAAGTCAATCTGATAATTAATGGACCAGTGAATATAAATTCATCACCTTAACCAGTCCATCACTGATAGATTTAAGTCTAGGCCAAAATAGCTGCATGTAGGGCTGAATGATATGCATATATATATATATATATATATATATATATATATATATATATATATATATATATATATTGTGATTATTTTGACAGATATTGTGATGGCAGTATGAGTTATTATGGTACTTTTTGAATTTTCACTAAAAAAAAAAAAATGTGATTTTTGCTGACCCAACAAGCATGTTCCCTTACGTATGGAGAATGTGATTGTCACCACAATGTTTCGTTTATTCTTTTATTTATTTTTTCGTATGTTGTGACAAATTTTACCTAAGTTACTTTATTGCAATGATCAAAAGTCCATCATTCCAGACAGCTGTTTCTTTCATGTACAAGGCAACATGTAGACTTGGTAGAATTGTTTCAGTAATATTTGACTTAACTGCTCGGCCCTGCAACTAACATATACTTCACTCATTAGTCTGACTGATCTGCTGAATATGTTCTTGCGTAAAAAAAAAATCATCTTTGGATCAATAAACTAATGAAAATTGCCATGACAGTTTCCTACAGTGCAAAGTGATGTATTCAAATATACTGTTGCAGCAGTCCAAAACCAAAACATTCAATTTAATATCACAGAAATACAAGAAAAGCTGGAACCAGAAAGTATTTGGTAGTGTTTGCTTGAATTACTCAAATGATTAACTGATTATCTGAATAGTTGCATATTAATTTCTCTCATTTGACTAACTGTTTAATTTATTAATCATACCTGAAAAATGTGGATCTGAACAAAATATAAGGATGAGTGTGATGGCAGGATGTATTTGTCTCTCTCACATTATGTCATGTTAAGTATGCTCCAAATGGGTTACATAGAAACAATGCTACATTTCAATGTATTTTATTTATCTTAATACACAGTTTTGTCAGAGAAATGTCAAAATATGTGTCTCCATCTGCAGAGAAGGTGGGACCATGTGGGATCCAGAGCCTCAGGTTGAGACCCTCAGAGTGCACAAAGCTTGTACAAACACATTGAGCTGCATTGAGTTCAGCAGAAATACATTTGCCCTCATGACTGGCCAAGTGGCAGCATAAAGCCTTGAGTGATGCCACTGTAACCCCGTGTGTGTAGTACCCTGTATTGTGGTTGTGTTTTATAGTAAAATGTTTGACTTTTATTTTGTAGGAACCAAAAATAAAATACAATCCAGTCTGAAGTATCTGCGCTTACCTGAACCAGCACAAAGAATCTCTTCTTCCATCTTTTCCACACATTTTTGCCGCTGGCCCAAAGGTACCTGTGGGATTAAAATAAAAACACTCAGACAAAAGACACTTCAGAGATTTCTCACTGTGGGTTTTATGCAGCTGAACGAAACATTTCTGCTTCTTTCTGTACTGCCATGACTGATCAAACAGCAGTCTGATGCACCAGGCTGCATCCACAGAGAGGACACACACACAGTGGTTCTGCAGTGCTTCTACTAACCTCTCCTGGTAAAACACCATTACTGCAACCAGACATGATGGTTTCCATTTATGTGAATTCTAATTCTGATTATGTAAAATGTTGATGAAGCTGCATGCACAGTAGAGCCCACAAGTGGGATAACTACACTTATTTGTAGTTTATGTTTTTTTAAACTTCAAGTAGAAGCATATCATTTTGTTGTTTTGTTGTATTTCCAAGTTGGTGATCTGCCCAACACATTGTTAGAGGGCCCACCTTCTCTGCCTGCACTGTCTATATTTACACTCCCTCGTCACAGCTATGAGAAGAAATTTTACGTTTACATTGAAGAAAAGATGGGGAGCAAAAGATTTAAAAGTCAAGTGCTCTTCAAGGAAGGGGTCAAAAATTTGATGAAAATACTGTAAAACAGAGACTTACTGTCCAAATTCGATAATAAATTAAAAATCCTTTATTAAATCATGGATACGCCAACACATTTCAAATCAACTGAGTTTTCATCAGGGCATAAACTTTACACTTTTCTTCTAACTTTTCTTTAGCTCCAGGGGAATGTGATATGTCAACAAGAACTGTTGACCAGGTTGAAGAACTTCCTGATCTAGACCATGCAGGGTGCACATCCAACATTTTGTACCACAGACGCTGATATGAACACAAATGGTCTGCTCATGGACCTACATCCTGTGTGGTGAAACAGTTGTTTTTGTTGTCACTGTATTGGCCGTGGTCGCGCTAAGTCAGGGTATAATTAGGGTCAAGTGGTTGGTCATTTTGCTGAAGACTCCTTGCCTGAAACTCCACGACTCAAATCATTCTGTCCCCCTCCGCTCAGAAATATGTTTTTCTTCTTGTTCCTACAGTTGGATGTTTGAGCTTCACTGTACAGGACGATGTCTGTGTACACTCTCACACTAGACGGCTGTTTTCACCTGCTGAAAGTGGAAATTTTCTCTCTGTTCACTGAAATTTTGATTTTAAGAGACGAGCCTATGAGAAAGATTTGCAACTTCACAGATAGTCTGGAAGTCAACCCTGGTCCACAACGTATACAAGTGTAGTGTAGAAACCTGAAGCAGCCAGTGCACAAACACTGAGGATGGACTGATGAGGTAGCAGTAGATGTCTTTTAATGATTTGATGTGGAAATGATACTAGACATCAGAAAACACATAATTGTTGCAAGCAGACCGTATGTATATATGTCTTGATATATGTCTCTAATATTTTCAATAAACTCTATGGGACAATATCTATTGTGCTTTGCATCACTGTGCATCAGATGGAAAATACATATTTTACTACATTTTTTTAATGAAATTCACCACATCATATTCAGCTGCTCTTTGACTTTGACTGAAAATAAAGGTCACAATTACATTTGCAGCATCAAGTCAAGAAAATATAAAATAAGTAAAAGACTAACATTTGAAAATAAACCAAAAAAGTATATGTCGTGATGTCAGACTTAAAGAAGTTAATTCCAGCTACAGATATCTACATCAGTCGTTTTCCAAAATGTGATATTGTGAGCTCAGAGTCATTCATAGAAAATCACCCTGATGATGATTTTATTCAGAAATACAGCACAGTCAGCATCTTATATTTACTCCTTTCTTCTTACAAATGTGAGTGTGTGTTGTGTCAGTACTGAGGCGTGTTGTGTTTTTTTGTTTTTTTTACATTTGACTTGTAAACATGCTGCAGAGGGAGAAGGACGGGAAAAGGGCTTTTGTAGTAAAAGAACATCTGAGGGTGAGGACCCCAGTTTGATTTGTCTCTGCTGCTCCCAGGCTGACTCTGGGTCTGCCCGGTTCACCCACCTCAGCTCGCCTCAGCGTGCCTTTCCCCCCGGTCGCTCCCAGAGCTCCCTCAGCCTGTCGTCCTAAATAAACTGGCGTCATGAGGGACACATGAGGGCCCTGCCTCTGCCTCTGCCTCTGTACAGAGCGGGACCACTAACATGGTGCAGGGAGGAGGGGTGGGCATCTTACAGGGCAGCCCAGCAGCCTCCTCCAAGGCCCCCAAAAGAAAGCATATGGAGGGGAGGGAGGGGGGGCGGAGACAGGCAGCTCCTCACAGCTACGCACAGAAGAACAGCGCTCTGAAACAGGAAGTGTGTGTATAAAACACTGTCACACAACTCAGGCTGCCATTTGTTTTCCACCGTAGGCTCACAGACGGTCAGTGCTGTCCAATCACAAACTTCAGTGTAAATAATAATTACTGTTTGTTCAATTGTTTCTTGGCTTCTCAGGTCAGGCTCCCTAAGACTCTGGTCCACCAAAGGACTGATTTAACCAACCATCATCTCTCTTCACACTACAAGAATGAAAAAAGAATTGTATTTTTTTTAAAGATTGGTGTAAATGAACTCGGTTTGAGACTTGTCTTATAGATTTATTATAGATCTATATTTGTTAGAACATGGGTGTATGAGCAACATGAATTCTCTGGATTATATTTAATATAGATCTATAAATATTATTAAAATATTTTTGGATAATATATTCTTTCAAAATGATTTACAATTTTTTCTTTCAAAAGTTTGGTATTTTTCTATTTTTTTTCTATTTTGGTGTGGACATGTATAATGTAATTTCTAAAGCTTTTGTTGTACCTGTTAGACATGTGTCACGTGGTGGATGTATGATGAATTATGGGTATTTCATATGGTAATTCTCGGTACATATGAGAAGCAGTCTGAGGAACAGCCTGGAGCTCAGGACGTTCTTTACATGGGAGCTCTCTGGTGTGAAGATCTCTCCTTCTCTGTTCAAGTACTTTTATGATCCTGCAACCATCTCTCTGGGTTTAAGGATGTGCTCTTCTCTTTCTTTTTTTCTTTTGCAGTGCCATACTGACACTGAAACTAAAAACTTGTGAGACAGCTGAACTGGCCATCCCCTCATCTGGTCCTTCCTATTCCTGTTTTGCTCAGTGGTGGGAACACGTTTTGAGACAGTTAGCGCTCCTGAATATTAACAGAGACACAGCAGCAGTTGTTTTAGCCCTGATGAACGTACAGAGCAGACCTGTTCAACTAGCGGGGGACAGATATGGCTCTTCTGAATTTTTCTATGGTCCACAAGAGGCTGCCTGTAAATCAGGCTGGCATGTGTGTGATATGATGAATAAAACTAAAGTATAGAACTCACTGCTACTTTGAGACATCTGAGCCATAGACTGTATGATCTGAACCAATATAGTGTTAGTTATGTCTCTGTAAAGCACCTAAGAGCTGTGATTGGCTGCAACAGGATTACACCTGCTTCACAGGTGCCTTCTGCTCAGTCAAACTTCATGCCGCACTCTGGGCTGGAAAATCTCTTGAAGCCAAAGAGACATAAAGCTGATTGTGAAAATCACCAATTTAAGGGTGAATGGACTGATTAATATTTATTTACCTTGCTGGCTGCAACAAGTAATAAATGGGTGTGTTTATTGTGCAACAAATGAACTGCAGAGATGAAAGAAAACTAAGTGAGGAGGCACTTCAAGTCAAATCATGGTTAGTTTTCTGACAGTTTTCCTCAGGCCTCAGTGGAATATATTTATTAACATTATATTGTTAGAGTTATTTGTAGCCATTCATTGGTAAAGTATTCTGTGTGGTCCATTAACCCCCAGTAATTTTCCTATTTGGCCCACTTTCTACTGAAGTTAAACAGCCTTACACAGAGACCTCACACTGCAGGTGCAGGTCATGTGCCACCAGGTAGCAGGCAAGTGTGTCCAATGTCTGAAAAATTGCAACAGGCAGTACACTTGCACTTGACAAGGCACACTCTATTTGATTAGAGTGGGATTTAGATATAAGTAAACACAGCGAAGCAAAACATCTTGAAGTGATGCAGCCACCCACATATTTCATTTATATTTTTATTAGCATTTTTTTTAGCTTTGATCCCACAGAATCAATCTCCCCATCCCTCCCACACACACAGAGGAGGTGTTAACAGGTAAACTCAGTGAAAACTCCTGTTTGAGTGCATCATGAGTGAGTAGAGCCTTTGATAGCTCTGTTTCACAGCACACATGCGCTTTTCCTGCTGTGTAAATGATACTGATGGCTCCATTCCATTAAGTGTCTCAGCAAGCCCTGTCAGTGAGTGAGCACGCACAATAGAAGGTTTGGAGAATGGAGCTTTAATTGAAAACCTTTTTGATTATGACTTTTGCATTTTCTGAGTGTCTTTATAAAGCATGGGAACGAAGGAGAAAAGTAACATACAGTATAGATAAATTATTTTCATATGAACTATGGATTACTGGTTTATAAACTGGATTAAATACACTGTGTTTGGCTGTTTGGTGTTTATGGGGCTGTGCTTGAGTGTTTGTGTTGTGGGATATCTCCTGCAGCGATATTTGAGTGAGATCATTTATGTTTGAATGATGCTGATGTATTGTGCTGTTCGACGATGATGGGTTGACGTGCCAGAATGTTTTGTTTGTAGTCAGTCTGTCTGAATAATCCTATGATGGATGGCTCATGAAAATGACCAGACACAAAAACAAAATTAATTTACTTAACTGATTAATTAATCAATTCATTCATTCATCCATAACAGCCCTGGAAATGGCTCACCTAATAGAATGCAGACATTATTATCATTACTACTCTACTTTGCCAAGTCAAAATTTCAGCTATTGCCATTAACATCAAACAGTTTGAGCAGGTTTCAGACTGATTTTTATCAGTATTATGTATTCACTGTCACCACTATTTCCTCACTATAAACTGGGTAACTGCAACAGAACTGGCTCAGACTAGCTCAAACCAGTCTGACACACATGAACTGTTGAAGCTTATTGGATGAGAGGCGAAACATCTTCAAAGACATATAAATAAGTCCAGTTGCCTTCGATTTCTCTCTCTCTCTCTTTTCTTGAGATTACAGGACGAATGAGAACATTAACGGATGTGCAATAAAACATAATCATAATCCTTGCAAAAGAGGTGCTGCAGAGGCTCCATCCCCAAAAAAGTGAACATGTCTCATCTGTTGCTGCAGAGCAAAATGAAGTCTGTGTATTAACAACTGATCACCACAAGAGGGAAGCAGAACATTATGTTTTGGGCAGAGCACCTCCAGTAAAACACCTACTGGAGTCCACACTGAAGATTAAAGATGTGTACCACAGAGCAAGTAAGAACCTTTCACATCTACCTCAGGCCTGAATCTGACAGAGACTTCCCCTCCCTTTGGTGACCTCCTGACACCAACCAACATAAAACTGTTTTAACTGACATATAGATGGATTGTGGAGTTGTTAATGCAGACCAGAAAGATTTAACTCCCTCTTTGGTTGATAACAAAGAGGTTTTGTTTGTATTGTTCAAGGACTGTCCTTCTTCCCTGGGAGAGATAACAACTTTGGCTGCTAACCTCCGACTGATAACATCTTTTTGGTACTTACCCGCACAGACGCAAAGGTCATGAACTAAGAAAAAAAGAACCTACTTCAAGTTGGACTGGAGTCACGGCCTGAGGGTGGACATTAGCCTGAGACTTTGTCCTCACATTCTTCTCTCTCTCAGTCTCTTCTGATCAACTCGTTAGCTTGGCAAGTCACAGGACTGGGTATCAGTTCTCAATACCTTTAAGGTATCAATTGAAATAACCCAGTACCAGTTGTTAAGTTGTAGCAAAACTTCTCCTGTCAAACAATACCTGCATTTAAACCTTTTGGTGTCCAGATTTACAAAAAAAAAATTTTAAAAAGTCACTATTTATATGGTTTTGCTTGCATCTAATCAACACAAGTGTTCTTTGTAAAGAAGAACCTTCAAGAAAAGGTATGGAATGAACTACTCCATTGGCAGGGGTATCACTTTAATGGTACTGGTATTGGTATTGGTTTAGGTATTGTTTAAACAAGAGTAATATTACATTTTTATGATGTCTTTATCTAGTTTTAAATCCCTGAATGTTGTACTGTCACTAAACAATGAGTGTTCTGTGGGTTGTTTGTGTTAGGGTTGTGAACTGTATAATGTCTTTAACTTAAATTCTGAGAAATCAGAATAAGAAGAATCTCATTTCAGAATCAGTGGAGCCACCAGCATGCAGAGTCTCAGTGTCACTTACCCACAATGCTTCATGTTCTGTGGTTTGTCCATGCGGATGGCCAGTTTGATCTTGAGGTCATTGTCCGGACAGCCTTTAGACACCGTCATCTTGTGCAGCTCAGACTGTTTGGGACTGTTGGGAGTCGGATGGAGCACAACCTGCAGCAGTCACATAATGATCATGTATGTGAGCTGTATAATACACAGTGTACTGTAGAAAGGTTTCACCAAGTCAAATGGACAAAATGTAAGAGATCTGTCGTTTGTTACCTTCCCCAGCTCCTTATCTTCCAGAGCCAGCACTCCTGTGCTCTCGGTGAACAGCTTCACCTTCACAGCAGGTAACGGCTGGGTGGTGGTGAAGTCACCCTGGGTACCCCAACTACACACACATACACCCACACACACACAGTTACAACAAGAAATAAAGCACTTTGTTAGAGAAGATGATGTCTCTGAGGTTGTTACTCTTTATTGCCCCTGAGGGGAAATCTGAACACACAGGCCCTAATTCACACAGCAACATCACAAAGATATGAGACGTGTTTGAATCAATGATACAGTTGCATCACATGAAAACATGTGAAAACAGACAGAATAGGTTAAAGTCAGAATTTTAAGAAAAAGTCCGAATTCTACATTTAAAGTAAGACTTCTGAGTTTAAAGTCATAATCCTGAGAATAAAGTCAGAATTCAGAATTTAAAGTCAGCATTTTCTGACTTCAAACTCAGAACTCTGACTTTATCCTCACAACTCAGATTTTATTCTCTCTGGTATCAGACACATTTAATCAAAACAATGTCATTTTAATATTTCGATCTGTTTCTATGTGTTCAAAGATGCTGAAATGAAACATTGCGTGCAATAAGCGAGGCAGATTCCAAAAGGTTTAGTCTGGTTTTGATCCAGCAGCAGAAAACAGATCTCTTGCAGTGTTTCACCTGGATGAGTTCCACATGATTCTACTGCAGCAGAGGGTTAATTATGCAGCCCTCAGGAGAGGAGCTCTGGGGAAATCACACCACACTTACTGCTGCTGATTGTAGTTTGATTGTTGGCTCAAACACAATCAAACCGGTTCTTTTCTTTTTCTTATTCATCACAATTTGTTTGATCATGTTAAAATGTGAATAATTCCCACGTTTCTTTACTGGCAGTGAAGAGACAAGGATATGTTTGCGTGTCTTTTCAAGTCAAGACACAGCTGTATCTCAGGTGATACTATCTTAACTGTATTCAGCTAAGTTTTGTTCTAATCCTTAAAGCTGCTCAAACATTTTAATAGTAACAAAGAGCCTGATGATTATGTGTGACACAATAAGGGTTGCTCATAGTGTTAAGCACACAGAATTATCACCTGACTCTGCAGTTCTCCTAGTGTACACTGTTTGTTTCATTCCACAGCACACACCTTCTGAGACTAGCTGGTGAACACGGTGGAGCATTAGGCTGCTAAAGAGACAAATACTTTTTCTCAAGAGTTGGAGGAGACCAACACAGAGCTAAAAGGAGAATCAATCTACAGAATACAGAAACATG
>JAJHUR010074132.1:0-25469 GCA_027495735.1 Lutjanus campechanus
AAGAGCAGGAAAACAGACAAAGACAGGAAGTAAAAACAACAAAGACACACAAGGGAAAACCAAGACTACAAAATGTCCATTGGTAATGTTACAAACGTTACCAATGGAGGCTACAAGCCTTCAAACATCGCACTAGAAAAGGGGTGAAAATTAGCTTGTCCACCCAGGTGTCCATCACTGCGGACTGAGCTGGAGCTGATTAATATCTGTGACTACTGCAAAGTCATTTGACCCAGGAATTAATGCTGATTGTACCCTGTGCCATCCGATTTAATTATTATTACAGTACATGAGTATGAAATGGAACATCAGTCTAGAAAGCTTGTGTAGTTTGTGTAATGGCGTCCTTCAATCAATGTGCGGTGTTGAAGCATTCTAGACTGTGACATTCACATTGCACTGCTAAGCATATTGTTTACAAATAGAAAACAGATAAAAAACATGAGATGTCATGGAACGAGGATCAGTGTAGCAAGTCTGATAACCGATAAATGACTAAACATCAATATCGGGCCCTGATAGCAATATTGAATCAGACTGGTCTGATCTCCACTTCATGTTTTTTTTCATCCATTGTAAAAGGAGTTATTTGTATGTGTGTCTCATTGACCACTGCATAAGCCAATGGTTAATCAAAGCCTACATGTGTTGACAGAAAGCATCAATGTAGAATATTCCATGTACTTATTTTCAGATGTGTCTGTGAAGGTGTGTGTACATCTGTGTAAAAATCTTGTCCTCTTGTTCTGAGCTTCTTTCATGTTTGCATGTATGTGTGCACAGGAGAGTGTGTGCATGCAGAGCTATTTGTAGCAGGTCTGGCTCCCTGGGAACCCATCCTCCATCTGTCGAGTCCACACAGCCGAGCCCTGATTTTACCCAAAATTTACCAGCAGCTGACCCTTTTTTTCTCAGTGGCATCACAGACCCCATTATTTCGAAGCATCACTCTCTAGTTTCTCTTTGCTTTCTCACTCACACTTTCTGCCTTACCCCGTCCCTTTCTCTTTCTCACCAACATGCACTCTCACAAAGACCTATCTTTACTCTCCGTATGCTCTTTCACACACTCAGGCACAGTCACTGGCACACCTACACGCACTCGTCTGTAATGTCACTAGAATAGACATGAGACAGAAACAGCAGATTTTACTAAACGGAAACGAGATTTTGGATATCGGAGATGTCATCACATGATTTAAATGCCACGCAGTGCTGGAGGTTGAACAAAGGTTCAGAAGTGTTGTTGTGGTATTGCTTGTATGTTGAGATGCTGAAAAATAGCCCTGTGGCCTTGGAAAAATGAATTAACCAGTGGGGCATATGGTGGTTTTGTGCAGGCATATGGTGGAATGCCACTTGCCCCTTTAGCTTGGGGCTTTCTGAAGAGGGCTACAAGATGCCATTCATAAGACTGGGCTGAGGAGCTCTCCTTTACACATGAGAGGAACATGTACTGTATTTATTTAAAGGACCATGCTGGTGGTTTTACATCTTTAAAACCATGAAGTGGAAATGGCCTATTTTAGTGCTGACAGTTTCCTTTTATTCAGCTTTATATATAAATAATATGAGAATTACATGCAGGTTCCCTGAGATAATCTATCAGTCAATAGTCCATCAGTGTTTATTGTAGTAGTTACATTTTATTATGTTAGTTGCAAACAAGGCACTTGAAAGTTGCACCCGTGGGTGTGTTCAAGGACGCTCAGACATTAAGGGCCCTATTTAAACAATGTAGCACGCATGATCTGAAGTACATGGTGCAGCTCTACTTTTGTTGATTAAACTGGGTGCAAAGTGAGGCACAAAGAGGTTGTGTTTAATTTTTTACTTCATCATAGGTGTGTTTTGAGTGTATTATAAATGAAACCAATCATAGTATCATCTCTGATTCCATTTAAAAGCCGTGTGCACCAGCACCTGGTGCATTGCTATTTAATTGGCAGATTCGGCGACTTGGAGAAGCAAACAGTTTTCTGAGGGGATGCACTTTCACTTTGCACATAAACCTACCAAAGCTCCCTGAGGTGAAGCTGGCATGGAAGGTGAGGTTAGCGTATTATGCTCATTATGCATCACTAGGGTGGCTGCACAATGTTGAAAACAGTATAATGATTCCAGGAGTCAAGGACCCTCTATAGTTTCCTAATCCTCTGTCCCATCTACAACTCTATTTGACTGCATATAAGCAAATGCAGCGATGTTCGCCGATGGTGTAATCGGTTTCTGCTGCGCAACATAGTAATGCGCCAACCATACATCTCATTTTAAGACCAGTACACCCATGGGTACATGGATGGGCACAAGCACATTTGCTACTTAAACAATGCGGGTGCTGGGGGTGAAAATGCATCAGTCAGAAATTAGCAATGACAGCAGTGCTGTGGCTGCTTTGTGCGGCGTGTAAAATAGGGCCTCAACAATTTCTGACAATCGACAAACCTTCTAATGTAAGAAACAACCAAAATGATTTTTTCTTTTCACACAATTTATGTTTGCTGTTTGTCCCATCCCATCCCATCCCTCGTCCTTCAAGTGCAACTCAACATTTATGGATATCCATATGTGCATAACCTAGATAAAAATATACCCCTCAGCATGGGTGTGGTAGAAGTGTTGGGAACATAGTTGTTCCCAACACTGGAGTTTTCCAGGTTGGGCCCTCCTGTTGCGTGGCAGGAGCTGATAGCAAGGCCATAACAGTGCCGTTGCGTCAGCTTTATTCTCCACTGAGGCTTTACACTAATTCACTGCATCCGATCCCGCTGCAAGGCGCTCAATGGCCCCGCTCACCGGCTCCAAAGGCCAAACATTTCTCCCATTGTTCCCTTGAGAGAGGCCGGATTTAAAGGGAGGGCAGGGGATGGGGATGATATTCAGCAACTTTTTTTTTTTTTTGGACTGCTACCGTTTACAAGGGTAAAGTTCACCAGAACCTTTGAGCAACAGTGAAATACTCAAAGCAGATTGCATGTACCAGTGTGTGTGTGTGCGTGTGTGTTTGGGTGTCACTGACCCAAGGTAACCCGGTGGGATTCACTCTGGCTCTGTGAGATTAAGCTTTTTGAGTTGCTGTCCCTCTTTAACAGCCCTCACTGTGGGCGTGTGGATGAGAGGTGAGAAACAGACTGAGGCTGCGTGAAAGTATTAAAAGTCAGCCCTCATTTTAGTTGTGGGTATCACATGGTGATGGGAGAGAGACTAAAAACTACTGTACTCGAGAAGTCACAATAGTGCTAATTGTAATGTTGTGTCCTGTAGCTTATGCTGCTTTAATTTTCAACAAGACGATCAGCAAACCATCATTATCAGTGTGTTTTGATTTTCTCTTTGTGACCTTGCAAAATCCAGGCATCATTTGTTGAATTCATGGCCTTGCAGCCTTTCCTGACTAAAAAAGTCCAGTTAGTGAGCTTAGCCTTTTTGAATTAAGCTTGTAAATAGGCATTTTGAAGATATTGCAAAGTGCTCTCTCCGATCATACGGTAGTAGCCGTAAAAACATTTTTATATTCTTCTAAACGTGTTGCCTTTGAGCAACAGGTGACTTCTATGCTTTAAACTCTCATAGATTTTCTGTAATCAACTATTAATTGATTAATTATTTCATATCAATTTGAGGTCAGTTAATTAAATATCAAATAAATTGCCAACTATTTTGATAACAAATTAACTGGTTTAAGTCTTTTTTTTTTTTAGATAAGAAATGTCAGAATTCTCAGATTCCAGCTCCTTAAATGTGAACGTTTTCTGAATATCTTTGGCTTGTGGACAAAACAAGACATTTGAGCTCATTTTCTGACATTTTATTGACCAAACAACTCATTGATTAATCAAGACAATAATCAGCTCATTAATCGACAATTACCGAGTTACTGACATCATAAAAAACACTGACAAAAGTAAATGTTTGGTTTATGGGAAGAAACTTTGTATTAATTCAGGTATTGCATATCAGTTTTTGTTTACATGTAATTTGTAACATGGTATTAAGTTGTAATCATTAGTAGTTGCTGTCCACATATAGTAATCTAGATTACTGATAAAAGTTATGTACTAGCATTAACCCTGACAACAAGTCATATAAAGCAATGTTTTAATGGTTTTAGGGAAAAACACTGGTGCAACAACAAATCTGGGTAAAAAAAAAAAATTACTTCATATAATATAAAGCTTCAAACTGTTTCAGCATACTTGGATAGCAACATGAATCCTCACTAGGAAGCTCATCTCAGACAGACACTGTAGCAAGTACAACAATAATAACCTGACCCTACCCTTTGTAGCGTCCATGTTGTTTCCGTATTATGACTTAAAAGCTCATGAACAGACCGAACTCTGCAAACGGGACCATCCAAGATGCACGTGAATGCAGAAATAGTTTCATTACACTGGAGATTTCAGAGATGGAGGACCCAAACTTATGTAACATTTAGCTTTAGTGCATCTAATCCTCGGGCATTAAAGCCTAAAGCTGTGCGCTCATAACATTATCCAACTCGGGAGACACTGGGATGGGGTGCTCTCATTACAGCGATGAGCCTCCTGAGTGAGCCCTCATGTCACCATTAGGTTCAGACCCGCAGCAGCTTGAAAGAAGAGGTGCAAACTGACAGTCACCACTCTTCTCTATTACACAGATGGGGAGAGGCTCTTATTAACCCGACAATACACACGTCAGTAAGACTAGGAACAGAGAACACCCTCTGAGGTTTTGTCTCACCTGTAACTCCATCTCACCCCTTCTAAACTCCCTAATCCTATTGCATATCTAACAAATTGATGTGTTTTTTTTCCAAGTTAACACTAATCCTTGACTCAGATATTGATCTCTATGTTCATTTTATTAATGTTATGTAATTAAATTGTAAAAAATAATTAAATTATGTATGTAATTTTAATGTACTCTTACATGTAACTTTTTGCATAAACAAACGTTTTCAAAATTGCCCCTGTACATTTATCATTAGGAGTGCAGTATGATACATAACCTCTCTGTAGGAATAAAAAGGGTTATATAAGTTAAATTGATTTTATTTCTTTATATATTCTTGATCATTATTTGATATTCCACACCTCATAAACTCATAATTAAACATCTTAACTTTGTTTTTCTAACCTCGCAGTGACTATTGTCTACTAATTATACAGCATTAGTACCCCAAACCTTTGAACATTTGCTAAAGTCAGATTTTTTTGATTGCCTTACTGTGACATTTAAACCCTAAAGTGTTATTAGCCAGCAGCAGTGTTGGGAAAGTTACTTTTGATATGTAATAGGTTACAGATTACTAGTCACCTGTTAATGCAACTTAAGTTATATTTCATAACTTGATTAAAGTAATGTAACTTGTAACATATTTTTGATGACTTTTCTAACAAATGCTTTAAACTGGGCAATAAAGCTCAGAAGTCCTAAAAACATACATTTTAAACTCACTACTTTATTTTATGTGACTGATTGCAATTTCATTAACCTACCAGTAGTAGTTACCTCAGGTTTGACATCAAATATTTCAAACAGTACAGTGATGTTAGAGCCCTTTTCTTATTTCATTAGGAAAATATTTTTATATTTTCAGGACTGAAAAGTGTTTCTGGCCACCCGCCTTGGTTTACATTTACTATGTACTATAATTACATAACACCGTAGTAGCTTTTACACTTTCTTTTTTGTGCTGGGGTGCTACTAAGCTGCAGGATTATTCACTATGTTGCATCAGAGCTTCACAAGGCAATAACCGTAGAGGACAGAAAGATCCCAAGTAGTGATGCTTCATGCTCCCATTCTGGAGGACCTCATTTATTTTTGGCTCATTCGCCACACACAAGAGCCCAAATGGCTGTGCCAATAGTACTGGACAGTAACCTCAGTTGCCTGGCCATTAATGCATGACAGATAGAGTTTGTTCTCCCATGAAGTGTGTGTTATTTTGGTTCACAAAATAAATCACTATCAGTTATGCTGAATTGGTACACGTAAGGAATCTAAACTAATTATTTTCGACATGTAAGTAACGTTAACACAATAGTGATTCAGTGTACAGGCCAACTGTTGCATTTGGCCTTTCTGGCAGCAACATCAACAGGTTTATTTGTCATACCAAGAAGAAAAACTGTCTTGTTAGCATAAGAAGCCACAGTTATTATGATTGGATGGGTAAATAAAGCAGTGCAAGAAATGGAAACCCACATTTCCTCAGCTTAACATCTGCAAACAGCAGAACTGTCACTTGAAGTAGTTCACAAGAGACATAAACAACAAATTCTCATACATTTAATTGCATATGAACATGAGATGCACATACTGTATGTTAATGGATGTTTTGTGATTCCCTCTTTTTCTTTTTCTTTTTTTTTTAAAAAGTGTCAATACATGCAATTGATACATTTCCATTTGTTTAAACATTTTGAAATTGTTTGCATTTTTGCTTTTTGTTATCCTTCACCCATACACAAAATGCAGCGCTTACATATTATACATAATGCAAAAATGAATAAATAAATCAGTAAAAAAAATAGCCTTCAATATTGCATAATAGAAAAGGGATACTGACACCACAGCAGAAACATCAAAACATAATCCATCTAATATTTAATTCATATTTGTCACATTTGTCAATTTTTACTTGATTTACTTTCATTATTTAAGTGCTGTTATTCTCAGAATCCAAAAAAAGATATTGTTCCTCCTTTTGTAGGATTTTGGATGTTTTGTGATACACATAGCTTTTGCAGACTGTTTCATAACAATTTCACTCTCCATGGTGATACTGAAACATGTCCAGCAAGAGCTACCTTATATTAGCAGCCAGGAAATTGAGCGTTTAATCTTTCAGCAACTGGAAACGATCCTCTAATTACTGTAATTGGCTGGTGAGGAAGCGGGTGTGGTGGCATGGAGAAGCCATGGTGGCACCCTGATCACCGGCCTCTGATTGTCCTCTGAGCGTCATCGCCTCGCCTGCTTTATCACCTCCGACCACTCTATCCTCCCAGATTGTGTTTCACCAGTTCCACCATGAAGACCCCACAGGGAGGGTTTCTGTATGACCCACAGTTTTCATTAAAAGCTTTATTCCTGGAAGCGCTGGTATAATACTAATGTGGGGTGATAAAATATTGAACATAGTATTTTTTAGGAGAAACTTCATCTACTCCAATGTTGTACGCATTAATGAGTGGCTAAGATTTGACCTTTAGACTGAGCTCTTCATTTATTTTGAAGGTGGAGTTAAAGAGCAGCTAAATCTCAATGATGATTGATTTTGTCCATGCACAGTGGGATTTGGAAGGGAAACCAAAATCCAACCCATTAATCAATCACTTAATCAATACTAAATAATGTCACAGCTGTCTCCCCTTGCAGTCTTTTGTTACCATTGTAACGTACACAGATCAATACAGGAAGAGGCTTTACAGAAGAGTTTAACTAGTCCAAACAAGTGTGAGGTAAAAAAAAAGAAAAAAAAAAAAAAAAGAAAACACCTTTTCTATCAAGTATATTTTCCATTATTAACTCTTAAAGCTGGGTTGCACCAACAAGGATTCAGTTTTAAACCCGATTAAATCATAGTTTAACTTTAAATTATCTTGCACCAAACTTTAAAACTAGCATAAATTAAAGAAAGATTCAACTTAAACTTCTCTTCTCTTCAGTTTAGTTATTACTTTAAACCTAGATTGACTATACTTCTTTTGTTAAGGAATACAAAGCAGCTGAAAACAATTTTTCCATATCTAAGGAACACTTGGATGTAATTTCTTTAAACGTGGTTCAAGCATCCACTTGCAAAGCAGTAATTCTGTTCTTTGACTGCTCTGTTTTAAACGACCATTGACAGCTGGCCTCTCATTCTTCTTCACTGGCCACTAGTGGCCGTAAGTGATAAACAACTGCTTCAGTTTGAACTCTTGTTTCAGCTCAGGACAACATAGGGCTCATGCTAATGTTGGTGGAGTTTTGCAAATCCCTGCCATTTGGCATATGGCAGTCGTGGTTGCATTGCAGTAGGTGCTTCATCTGTTGCCTGGTGGGGATTTGCGCTCTAATGAGTGCACAATTCTAGTTTTAAATCTGGATTCACTCATTTTAAAAATTGTTTTATGATTAGACCTTTGTTAGTGCAGCCCAACCCAATAGAATTGTTTCAGGAACGGACTCAATAGCTTACGTCCATTTTGCCCACACTATAAATGCACTTTGTACCAACTCTTTCCAGCTGCTGTGAGCATGCATAATACACAGATGCCAAGTTGTTGGGATAAAGTAAAACTCCAGGCTAATTGTGTCTTTACACAAGACATTGCTCAGCTCAAAATTCCCATTGAACCAAAGAGATTTGTTTTTTAACCAAGACATGGCAGTTGTGGAAGTAACTGAGGTAGGAGGAGTGTGAAGGAGAGCCGACAGTGTATGGTGCTGTCAGCCCGGCTTAGTGTCAGGGCCCGTACCAACCGTGCTGAGCTGGTGTCACAGGGAGTCTCCAAGGCAGGGCACCAGCAGGGCGGTGACACTCCCAGAACATGCGACCTTTTCCCAACAGTCACCCTGGACTGCAGCAGTGGAGAGAGCAGCTCTGTCCACTGGCCGTATAAGGAGTACACTTACTTATATTAAAGAGGTTTTGCACACTTTAAGCATGTTTTTTGAGATGTAAACTAAATTATATTACTGTACTGTGATGAAACATATCATCACATTCATGGATTTAAAATGTTTCAAAATGCCACCTACTGTTTTAAATCATCCTGAGCCTTGCAAGGCCAATGCTGACTTGGGTTTACTCATCATGAAATTGAGCGGCCCACCTCAAGTCTATGGAACAGTGCTCATTTTCAAATATATGCTCATCAAGACTTATCATTCACAGGAGTTTGCACTTTTTTTTTTTTTTTTTGCTAACTCTTTGCTAAAGAATGAATTCATGGTGTTTTGTGCTTGTTGACCCGTTATATAAAATACTTGGTGTACTCAGCTAGTAACACATAAGAACAACAAAACACTCACTGCACCTCATCATGTAGCCTAAATTAAATATTAAGAATAATATAGCTTTTATTTGTGGTCATTTCAAATGGCAGTGAAATTTGTTTGTCTGTGGCAGCAGCAGTGACGGCCTCAGTCATTCCCTCCAGTCAAGAGTTTTAAACCTGAAACCAGGCCACCCAACTAAGAGATGAATCATGAGCATAAAATATTTGATTCACAGCAAAAAAAAAAAAAAAAAAGATTGGAAAAGACAAAAAAGGCAAAGTTACAAAACTGTGTATGTTATTATTTTAAGAGTAAAGGAACTACTCATACCATAAACCATTGCAAATGATTTTGCTTCATCTTAAATGTAACTTATGTCATTATTATAGTGTTTATGTTAATAATAGTGTTGTAATATATTGTAGTTGCCATTTAGCTTGCCAGCCTGCTAGAAGACCTACTCATTCGTAGTTGCAGTAAACATGTCTATGGTACCAGTGATCAGAGACATTGCTGTTACACTTTGGGATTGTTGGTACTGTCGTACCTCATTTTTCTTAAAACAAGGTTGATATCACACAGACTTGTGGCTTCTACAGGAGCATGCTCCATAATTTCATAGCTTGTGGTCTACTACAAGCTATGTCTACAACATTCTGACTAAAAATCTAAATCCTGTGTTTGGAATATGAATGGGATTTTCACCTCTGCAGCTTCACTGTTGAGCCCTATTCTTTCAGCTGCTGATGAGCTCATGATAAACAGCAGGGCTACAGCACAGGTACAGCACAGAAATTTTTTTCAAAAATTGCCACAAATGTGCTTCTAGTGATTGTCAAAGCTCCTGTGGACTTTCTGTTATTCTAGTGTGTTATACCAGTGTGTCTCCAGTGTTTCCCTGCAAACACAGAGTCTGACAGCAGCTGCCCATGGTTGGTAACACTGACTACTTGTTGTTACTGCTACACTGAGTGTTGATCCCTCTCTGGTTGAAGTCATAACTGCACCCCACCCCGCTCTTGTCCTCAACCCTTTGCCTTCTTTTTAGCATTTTTCCAAATTATGCAGTGGGTGGTGTTAGGTTCAAACCCTGAGGGTGCGGTTACACTTTAAAAGGATACTACACTTTCCATGATAACTCACTCAATATGTACTCACCATTATGCCGATGTGATGATAGGTGCAGATCTTCAGTTCACAAAACAATCCTGGAGTTTAAGCAGAAAACAGGGTAGCAGCCTCATCCAGTACAATGGCAGTGAATGGTGACCACGGATAAAACGTTAAAAATAGCACACAAAACAAACACAAAATGTCTCCATCCTGCTTGTGTGGTGTAATCCAGCAGGATGGAGACATTTTGTGTTTGTTTTGTGTGCTATTTTTAACATTTTATCCGTGGTCACCGTTCACTGCCATTGTACTGGATGAGGCTGCTACCCTGTTTCTCCTAAAACTCCAGGACTGTTTTGTGAACTGAAGACCTTCACTTATCATCACATCGACATAGTGGTGAGTACATACAAAATGGCTTATTCTCATAGGGTGGAGTATCACTTTAACAATCTTTTCTACACATCAGCTTCAAATTGTGTAAAAGGCAGTCAAGTATAGTGTCAGGCAGGTGTTTGTTTCAAATTAGTCACTGTGGTACTCGCTTTTCCTCAGCCATGTCTACTTCATCTTCAATTATTGTTGTCCTACATTTCCCAGGTTGTCTCTCAGAAACCTCCAGTGACTGGGTGTGAATTCGCTGCATTCAGCTGAGGCTTACACGTGTACAGCAGGTGGAGAGAGCAATTAAATGTACTGGAGTGAGAGATCTTTCAGCTGAGAAAAGCTGAGAGTTGCACCCCTTACTGAACACTAAATGTCTTCTGGTTGCATTGCATCATGGTCTCTTGGGGCCTCTGTCTGTAGATATTTTGGGAGCTTTAACACTTCTGTGATGGATTTCCCTCTGCCTGGCTATTGAATTTAGCAAAAACTGCTGCTCTAGACAGCCACTTTTGCCTCATTCATTCTGCAGGACTGACCTTTATGGTCAGTATTTGTATGGATGAACTTGCTTATGACAACTGACATTATGTCATGTTGTTTTTGTCAGGCCAGTAAAAAAAAGAAAGAAAAAGAATGATCCATAGCTATTTTTATTAGCCACACTAGCAGCGAGGCTCTAGGGATGGCAGTGTCAGTCAGTTGGTCCATCACTTTAGTCCAGACTGAAATTTCTCAAAAACTATTGGATGTATTGTTATGAGACTTTATACAGACATGCTGGTCCCCAGAGGAGGAAACTCCCTGACTTTTCCTCTAGAGCCACCATGAGGTTGGTCCTGACAGCTATTGGATGGATTGCCATTTAGTTTAGTATAAATATTCAGGGTGCCCAAAAGATATCTTAATGACTTTGGTGAATTCTCAACTTTTTCCTCAAAAGTAAATGTTTTCACATATCTAGTGAAATTGACACAAAATTAACAAGATTTCACTGAAATTAGGTAAAAGCATTCAAGATTGTTTAATTTTTCATCTAGCACCACCACCAAGTTTAAAACTTTACCATCAGCCTCAATTGAAGGGGTGTGCTGACTGTCATGACACTGTCTTAACCATGACATGGAATTTCTTCAATTGTTGCACAAACATCAACTTGGACTCAAGGATTGACTGTAACCTCACAGAACAGTTCTTTGTTCATAACTCAAGAGCTGATTCACTAATTATGACAAAATTTCACACAAATATCTCATAGGATAAAATGATGAGGTGATATTTTATAGGTCAACTTCTCCATGACATCATAATGTTCAGCTCTCCTCCAGTACCCTCTACTAATTTCCATTTAGCCAAAAATACATCTTTTATTAAGTTCCTTTTAGGTCTTAAGTACATATATTAATTTGGACAGACATGTATGTAAAATGCAACTTGGCTGCTTGTCAGAGGCAGTTCTGTATTCTGCAAATCCTTTAATCTGCAAAGCACTTTGTGAGTAAGCTTGAAAAGTACTGCATAAATAAAATTTGATAACACTAACATACCATTATTACTTGTAATGTCTGCGCTTATTAGAAACAGTGTGTTTTGGCTGGCACCTGTCTATCTGAGGATTTACAAAAGACCTTTCATTTGGTAAAGCCATTTGCTCTCATAACAATCAGAGGCCAATTTCTGTGGCTCATTTGTCTGTCTGGGTCCTCTATATTCCTTCCCGGCCTTTTCTACAGGGAACATCTAATCAACTCCTGTGTAATTGGAGCTGTGTTAAGATGATCTGCAGGAGTGGGACGTCGCCTCTAATCACACACACACACACACACACACACACACACACACACACACACACACACACACACACACACGCACACAATGTGAACTGTAGCGCTCTGGCAAGAGCAATTATTACTTCAACATCGGTACCTTTTGGTTACAATGGGAAACAGCATGTCCACAGGGAGTTGGGAACTCTAATAAGATGCTGTACATTTTCTCACTTTTTCACCCTGTAACCTTTAAGAGATGCATAATTATCCAGACTTTTTGGTCTTTTCATCTGTCTGATGTAAAAGCGGAGGTTTGTGCTCTGTCCTGTCACGCTTGGGTCTGCGTAACAGTTCTGTAATTTTTTTTTTTTGGAGAAGTCGAGAATATCTATAGTGTACTATATCTGACACTATCATGCAACCTGCCAGTGTTCTATATATATTCTTTCCCATAGCATATATATTTGATTGGAAAATTGTAATGCAAAAATGATCATTCGCACTAATCGTGAATCAAATCGCAACTGCAGTATCTGTCAAAATAATCACAATCTGATTTTTTTTTTCTTAAAGTTATTTTTTTGGCCATTTTTTGCCTTTATTGAGAGGACAGCTAGAGAGTTGACAGGAAACGGGGCAGAGAGAGAGAGGGGATGACATGCAGCAAAGGGCCGAAGGTGGGAGTCGAGCCAGCGGCCGCTGCAGAGGGCTAACAGCCTCCATACATGGGTCGGACGCTCTACCAACTGAGCTAAATGCCCGCCCCGCAATCTGATTTTTTAAATCAATTAAATCATAAACATGTAAGGGCCCTATCTTAGACTGTTCTAAAGCCCAAGTTGAAAGCACAAGGCGCAATGAATTTAATTTATTCAAGATGTGTCCAGGTCCACCTTTGCTATTTTGCACCAGGGGCGCAGGTGTATCCTGTCCCTTGTGGCAGCAGTACACAGTGGCATACACCACTGTGCGCAAGTGCCTTGATGAATTCTTGGGTGAGTTTAGGCCAAACATGCAATAAACCAATGAGAAAGTCAGCTGTCATCACTTTTAAAAAGCAGGTGCATCAGGAGCACAAGCATTGGCAGCATGATGACAGGTGTTCTACACAGCTCTGTAAATGGTAAACAAAAAGTGGCTTGGACCGAGCCACACACTATTCCAGTCGATCAGCGTCAGGTTGTGTTTGTGCAGGGGCATAGGACAAAATGGACGATAAATCTTCTGAAGGAGCACTGAAGGAGGATTTGTTTGATTATTGAGTTGCAATAAAAACAGTCTTTCTCCAGAATAGCACGCCCCACCTTTAAGTGGAAGTTTCATGCAGCTTATTTGTCTAGAAAAATGTCAAACATTGTCTTTCATGTTACCTGGTTTGTTTCTTTTCTTTGCCAACGTCTTGGTGATGGAAACCAGTGAAAATGGGTCAAACAGCTTGTCATCTGAACAAAGTGTTTGTGGAGTTTTTGGATTCGTTTATCACCAAGCTGGGCAATCAAACAGTTTCACTTTACTGTGTCAGACAGATGTCATTTCCTCGCAGGTTCCTTCCTTTTTAAAAAAAAAAAAAAAAAAAATCCAAAATGGGGCGTCACTTTGTGTTTGCTCATGTATTCTCCCTGAGGGATGATAAAGTGCTCTGTGCTTTTATAGACCTCAGCACTGCTGAGCGTGCGGCTGTCCAGCAAAGTAACTACTGCGCTGTCAAAGAAGTGAGAGTCCCAAAGTACAACAGGACTTTGAGTATTTTGCAGGGTCAGTGTGGAGTGCCTTCTTCTCCAGCCACATCAAAGCTGGGTCAAATGCTATCACGATACATCTCAGAATCAGAGTTATTCTCCATCTTAGTGTCAACAGGTTTAACTCGAGTTTTATAACTACAGCTACAACAGCAGGGGTGGAATAGAAATGAAACAAGACGTGCTCAAAAGCACAGGTAAACAGTCTCAGTTCTTTCTTGTTCTGTTTTTGATTGCAGATTTGCCATCTGCTTCCTTGACGCCTGTTGTCTTTTTATGGATGCCTGTTACCTCAGCCAACAGCTAAATGCTGTCTCAAGCAGACATCTCATCAAAATGCATGTAAATCTCACTATAACACTGAAGATATGTTTCTGCCTGCCAGTTATTAAAAGGGCATTTCAGTTCAATTACAGCAGAAATCTGATCTAAAAACCGAGATTCGCTTTGTACTTGCATTGTTGCCACAGTTCATTATGAAATTCTACTCTCATGTTGTAGTCGTTTATTGAAATTCACACTTATGTCATACTGTCAACCTTTTTTTTCTGCTGAATGAGTCAAAACTCCATTAATAATGCTGTGTATGGATCTGTGATTAGGCTCACAGCTGCTGAACAGGATTAGTCCTCCTCCACTCCAGCTCTTGTCCATTTCTTTCCAGTCAAGCTATCTAATCTTATTACTTCACTAATTAACTGCAGCCGGTGGTATTTTTAGTATCTAGGTCAGCCTGGCATCCCCATGACCTGTGTGGACTGGCTGGATTTGTGTGGCTATACACTAACTCTAAGTGATAATCGACACTTTAATATAAATGCTCTGCTCCTCTCTGACGCTGATTGATTCGTACCATTAGTGATTCGGCCTATTATCAGTTCATAAAAGTACAGGAAGGGGTGTCTTGGCCCACACTGACTGACAAGTGATCTTTTGGGGGGCACTGTGAGAAAACACCACTGCAGTGAGCAACAATCATGTTTCTGAAGCTAAGATAAAACATCACAGATGGCATTATTGATCAAAACTTTGATAGCTGTTTGATTTGGTGACGTTAAAGATTTTCAAATACTTTGCACAATTTATTTGTCATAAACAATGTTTTTATTGCCATTTAAATAAAGCAGTGACCTTCACGAGGACATGCCTTTTCAGACAGCTAAAAGGCAGTCTTAAGAGTGATGTGAAGCGACAGGAAGGATCAACACTGACCTGCCCACAAAGGCAAACATCCAGTCCAAAAACTTTCCTCTGAGAAATTCTAGCAGTCTATTACATAATGTCACAATAAAAAAGATTACTTTATCTTTTGTCTACTAATAAACTACAGTCTATTCAGCACTGAGTGCTAGTGCATCGTGGCTGCTCACTTCAAAGTCACTTTAAGTCACTTCATGACAGGAGATTACATAATGTGGTCCAGTGTTTCGTGACAGTTTAAGACACTGTCCAATGTACAGATGACTGAGGTATTAGTGTATATATGGAGTTTTTGCAGCTGACACGATAACTGATAGTTACCTGCTTCTCATTCCCAATACCAATAAGGAGACTGATAATTTCACTTTTTTTAATTTTAAACAGCAGTTCATATAACCTGTAGGCTATGCACAGCTGGGAGTAAGAAAGGATCAGATGTAGTGATGATTTAATATGTCACAGCTCTGATCTAAACAAATCCAACCACCATCACTGTTATAACAAAAACAAAGAACAGTTCTCATGCTTCAATGTTCAGTTAGTTTTTATTTATTTATTTATTAGGCCTGATATTTATTGTGCACCTCTAAGTATTAGTAGACTTCATCGGCCTGTTTCAAATATATTTATTAATGATGGGTACAAATTTCAGCAACATTTTCTTTGAGGCCCATGTCTGTAATGCATTATAATGCATTCTAAACATACTTATAATGTATCATACTGTGTTTATTGCAATGTATAGTTATATCATAAGCACAAGGCATAAATGTTTATAGTGCTTTATAACAATAATCATAACACATTACGAAGCATTTTATAAAAGGTCAAGTATCATAATACGTCATAACTGCTGGTCACTCACTGAGATTTTTTTTTTGGCAAAGATCATAAGTCTTATAGTTGTACATTATAACCATTTTATAATGCATTATTATCAGGTTCGGAGATATATTGTTGTGCATTAACAGTGATCAATTCTTGCCAAAAAGGTTTTAAATTTAATTCAGTTCAATTAAAAAAACTTTGTTATCTATCACAAAGTGAGAGAAAATCTTAGGTTAGGAGCTCACAACCAAACATACAAACACAACATAAAAACATACGCCCACGAGAAACTCACACAACCAGTAAAAGGTTAACTTCACATCTTTATTTAACAGGTCTGATGAAAGATTAGTCCACAGTGATGCACAGTGTCGACTAGTGGTTTTGAAAGTCTGCAGATGTTAAACGAACAGAGATGCTGCTTGCAAAACTCAGACAAGCAAATTAGTTTGATTGTATATATGTTGAAGTGGTAATTGTTGAGAGATGGGTGATTAATGGTAAATGGTTTGGCTCTTGAATCAACATGTCAATATAGTGATAACTTCCATTTCACCTAAAGCTACACTTCAGAAATGTTATTAAATTCCTCCTCAGTCTTCACTAAACATTATGAGTTTGGACAGATATGGATGTAAACTGCAACTTATCTGGTTGGTGACAGCATACAGGCAGTGCTTCTAGGTTTCACTGCTTTTTATAGTCACATTACTAGATTATTTAAACTATTTGACCTCAACAGTATGTTACGAAAGCCTCAATATATTATTTGGCCGTTAAAAACCTCCACAATACAATGAAATGAATCTGAATCTTCTGGTTGAAATGCCGAGCTGTGAATTGTTCTGTCTTCCTACTCATGGTGAGTATTTTCTCAACCACGCTCTCTTTGTCTGCTCTCTCAGTGCTGCGCAATCACACTCAAAATGAATCATCTGCCACTCTGAGCGCATTGTTTCTGACCAGGTTACCTGCTGCACTGGCGCTGGTTCTGTACCAGCCGAAAACCCTGAACCCTGAACCTCATCTCCGGCTCTGCCGCCGTCATTCTCTGAGTTTGCACCCGTTGCCCCTTTCTCTGTTTTAAATGGATCACGCCGCAGGTGAAGAACAACAAACCAGAATCCCATTCCTTTCTGAACGGACACAAAAACACAGCGATGATGACAGAGTGAAAGGCTTTTGTATATCGAACACCCCAAAACACAAAGATGACAGGAGAATAAGCAGTGAGCACGCTTCTGTTGAGGAGACTGACTAATGAATGTCATGCATCCTACACGCTTCCAGCTCAAAATATTGTTGATGAGGTAATGAGAAGTCTTTAAGTGTGTATGGCAAATGGTGTCATCTGTCATACTCTAAATATTTGTACATTCCACCCCATTCCCCTGATGTAATTTTATGTTTTAAACCACAAATTCGTTATCATTATCATTTGCCATCCACCCAACCCCCCCAAAAATCTGTTTCTAGTCTGTAGAAATGCTAATATGACAAATAATTTACCAACAGCTACTGACATACAGTCTAAAATTAGAAGAGCACATCATTGCCTTGTCCCTCGTAACAAGACATATGTAAAGGATGTGCAGAAGATCACACTTTGAGACCTGTGATTATTAATTTTCACTTCCAGACGCTCCCTGACACCTTGGGGAGGGGGATGCATGCATGGCAGCTTTGGAGACTCTGTAGCACCGAACATGGCTGACATTGATGTGGTGTCTACGCTGGAATGCATGCAGGACTGTACCCGGTTGTCTTTGCATTTGTGCATGTCTTGCGCCTTTTCATCTTTAGTTTGGATGCAGGACATGAGCCCATTGCTGCCAGTAAAAGGAAAAAATATCCACATGGTAAGTCACAAGTGTGAGATAAATAAGTCAAAATTATAAATAAAGTTGGAATTATGAATTAAAAAAGCTGAAATTATTAGATAAAATGTCAAACTTATGAGATACAAAGTAGAAATTGTAAAATGAAAAGTCAAAAAAACTTTTATCTTGTAATTTTGACTTTTTATTTTGTCATTTCTACTTTATCTGATAACTGACTCATTAGCTCATCATTTAGATTTTTTATCTCACACTTTTTAACACATAATTTCAACTTTTTATCTTAAAATCGACTTTTTAACTCATAATTTTGACATTTTATCACATAACGATGAATTTTTATCTCATATTTTGATTTATAAATCTCACTATTTTGAATATCTCAAGTAATGACCACCAAGATTTTTTTTTCTTTTACTGGTAGAAATGGGCTTCCATACATATTGGACAGATCTTGATAGCGCCCGGGCTCTTTATTCTCTAAAGGAGATTCCAGCTCTGGTTACCACGCTGACCATGCAACACTGGTCACCTGAAACCCCGCACCTACAGCCACCTACAACCAGTCAGCTTCATTTGTCACTTTCACCACACGGCTGCACATGTAGATTCGTGGTGCACTCTGCTATGCGTTATATCTTCTGCCTGAAGGTGTGAAGCACAGTTAGCCTTCCTGAGCTGCACCAGTAACTTATCAATAACTGATGTCATCTTTGCACATCATGAAAAAGGCACTTTACTTCGTGCAAAGTTAAAAATGCAGCTCACATACAGCTGAGTTAGAGTGTACATACCATGGCATGTAACATTCAGAAATCAAAATGTGCATTAAACATGCAGGCAGTCTATCACGTTGCATGAAGTGATTCCCACCCACAGTTTTTTTTTTTTCCACCAACCACAATGAGGAAGGTTGTGTTTCCTGTCATGGCTGCCACCAGCTAACCTTTTTCCATTTTTGCCTGATGAGGCTGGCGCTGGCCGGGCCTTTCAGCGAAGCCGTCTCCTCACTTTCACTCTGCAGTGCTGAGACACTCTGGCTCTCTGCCCTGCCAGCCTCCTCCTTCTCCTCCTGCTGCCGTCTTGCTTTGTCTAACCGCCCCACCTGCCCCGAACCCACCTCCTCCCCTCACCTCCCCCAAGGAGCCACAACAGCGCTCCATCCAGCGAAGATGTAAACTAAGCTAGCACAACACCAACACACCCTCCTCTATTATTCATCTGCCCCCTTTAATGAGTTTTCCATTCACCTTCATGCATCTACCACAATTAAGAAACAATTATTATGTTTGATCACTTTAATTCCATTTACTTCACATTGTATTACACTGTACAAATGTGTCTAGCCTTCATTTAATGCTTCTCCGTGTGTGAAGCTGTAAAATGAGTGAGGAAGAGCAAAATAATGGACCAGAAAATGGAACATGAGGGTACATTTCTCAGCAGATAGGGTGCCCTAAAAACAACAGAACATAAGGTGCTGCACTAAAACGGATTTGTCTTTTACATGCTGATTTATCTCTTAAAACAAATTATACTGTATTTTGCCAAAATGTGTTTGCCAAAGTGTGCAAAACCCCAAACTGTGTTCCTCAAAGTGTGCCTGCAGAAGTGCAACATTCGGCGGTCTGATCAGATCTTGCGGAAATTAATTTGATAATTAATCCTCCTCTGTGACCCTCTTTTCCTTTTACACTAAAGAACTGTCTAGGCTTTCACTGGCGTGCCAGGCCAAAAGATCGCGTGTCAATCACACAGATAATATGTTTGTTTACATACCATGATCATGAAAAGGAGGCCAGCTAAATATTTGATGGCTTCTTTGAGTTACCCAGGAACAGTCACCCTGTGACCCAACACTAGAGTTGGACCTCGGCACATCCAGTCATTGTTAAACACCTCTACAGGGCGCTGGCTTACATTTGTGACCACATGACTATAAAAAGGACTATATCTGCTCCCTGTGTTTGACACAGTAAAGACTCTCAGCAACTACTGATCCTCAGTGTGCTGCACAGAGTTGATTAGTAATGGATTACATGTAATTGGATTACATAATAAGATTACAAAAAATAAGTAACTATAATCAACACAGATTACATTTGAAAAAAGTGTAATTAGATTATCAAGGATTACTTGATTAGATTTTTTAATTACATCTTTAAAATATGACAATTTTAAATTTAAGACATTTTTTCATGATAACCAATAGTGCTGCAATGATTAGTTGATTAAATGATTAGTTGTTGACTATTAAATTAATTTTGATAATCGACTCCTCGTTTTGAGTCTTCTTTTTTTTAAAGAAGAAATTCTCTGATTTACGTTTCTCAGATGTGAATATTTTCTGGTTCCTTTTGTCCTCTGTGACAGTAAACTGAATAGTTTTGAGTTGTGAACAAAAGAAGACATTTGAGAAAGCCATCCTGAGCTTTGGTTAACATTTGTCATCATTTTCTGAAATTTTACGTAACTGACTACATTTCAAAGTAACGACATGGTGCTGCATCACCTTATTCAGCAGTGATAAGTGTTGCCTGTTACAGTCAATTAATGTGCCTAATAATCATTTACTGATGGTGTTCGTGTTAACTGAGGTATTCAACAGTTAATTAATACAGTAATAAATACAGTAACTCTTAACAAATGTGTCTTGTTAGCAGGATTAACATGTAAAGATGCTGACATGCGATGTTTGAATAACGCCATGACTTTCGGAGGATCTCTGTCTTTCGGGATGTGAGGGGCACTGTACAAATGCATGCAAAACTATACTATGAATCCATTTCAGTTCATACAGATATTTTTTGTCCAGCAAAGAAACAGAGAAATTGTTCGCTGTTTTTTAATCGCTCTCCACAGAGAGCCAATGAACAGTGGTCATTTACCCTCAATAATCATGAGATGTTAACTCCAGACAGTGTAGTTTGCGTAACATGTGATCAGTACACCACCATGCATGGATGGTCACAGCAAAGACAGACAGCGTTATGTTCATTAGACAAAAATTATATGAAACTGTTATGATCAAATAAACATGCATGTTGACATGTGCTTTTAGGCTTCTGAATGTACAGAAAAATATACATTTATACCCTCCAAACAAAACAAAACAAAAACAAAAACAGGCCCCCAAAAGTATTTTAAAGCTACCCCTGATTTTTATATGAGGCTTTCTGGGGAAATGTTAAGAGTACACATTTTTAACAGTTACTTAATGCTTATTATTGTATTAATTGCTCATTAATTAATGTTTATTACTGTATTAGCTAATGTTCCTAGCATCTTTATAAACAATTAAATAATGCACATGAATGCCATTAGTTAATGATTAGACACATTAATTGCAATGAATTAACTGTTGGTTAATGCTTTTACTAAATTAACTAATGTCAATTAGTATAGCCGTGTTGTGTTATCGTACTTGTGCAGTATGTCAGGTGATCCTAAAAAGGACAAAGACGTGACTTGATTTTCATAAAAGTCTAGAAATATAGAATGAGTTTGATGTCTTATTTATCATAAGCTAATCGTCGCCTCATCGCCCCTGACCTCACTTTGACTCCTGCCCACTTGCACACACTTCACACACACTTTCCGCGTAGCGTCCCAGTGGACAGAGTCTAACCAAGCATGCATCAGCACTCGTCTGCGCTCTCCATACTGCAGGCATGCTTCAGCAATACTCGCCACACTACTCGAGTCAACCCACACGCGCATCAGCCGTCCTCCTCCTCCAATCTCAGAGTAGCTACTCTGTGAGCTGAGACAATGTGAAACGTATAGTCCAAACAAAAGCCGAGAGAAAGACAAAGAGTGAGTGGGACGGGAGTGAGCAGGAGAGCTGGAGATGAGACAAATGTCTGAGGCAACACGAAAGGGCAATTAAGCGCTTAGTCATGAAAGAGCATCTCATCCTTTTATTGCCTTTATTGTGTCGCTCCAAATATAACACTTAAAACAAAAATACCTAATCATTGTCTGACATGTTTTGTTGTTGTGTCGTTACTCAGTGATCATCGCCCCTTTACAAATACTGTAATGAAAACATTTACCTCAAGATGAGTCCAAAAAGTCAGAGGCACACCAAATATGATTTTTTTTCTTCCTTTGTTTAGAATTAGTAGAAATGTACAGTAAAAAGTCACTGAACACTGTCTGTTTTTGCTTCTTCAGTCCTCTCCCATAATCCCTCAGATTTATCAGGTGAGTCTGTATATAAAACTACATATAAAGTAGTTTGAACTAGCTCCACCTCCAGCAGCTAAAATGTTGCTTTTACATTAATGCTTCAGTATTAATAATCTAATGATGTCATATATAATAATATATCAGTCATTTTGCTACTAATACTTGGGATTTTTCATCCAGGACTTTTATTTGAAATGTAGTATTCTTACAATTCTGGATTGATGCTTTTACTTCAAGGATCTGAATGCTTCTTTACTAGTTGCTAGGGAAAACATTTTTTATATAACTGTTCACTTCCAAGGTCACTCAAAGGACCAATTATTTACACACTGAAAACATTTGCTATTGTTACATGTGGTGTGTTTAAGATGAGTGTTTCGTCTGTGCAGAGTTAAGACATAAAAAAGATTTAATAGAAATTCTTCAATCACAGGAAAAGCCCACGGAGATGTGTTCAAATCTTAGAGGCTTCAGAAAATGCTTGATTGTCATTGAAATTAATATATACCATGAGTCTGATGAGGATGATTGCTCATAATTGAATCACTGGAGCACCAATCTAATCAGGAACTAACTAATTATTTAAATCAAATGTGCAACGAAGAGCTGCAATTGTGCTTTTTTTTACGTTAGAGAGCATGAAAGGCCGTAAAGATCGTATCTGCAGCTGCTCAAACATTATGGTTATGGCGGTGCTGAAAGTGATTAACTGTACAAAATACAGCGGGGGAGGAAGTGTTCATATCCTTTATCGAAGTAAAAGTACAAATACCACATTGTAAAAACACTTCATTACAAGTAAAGGACCTGCATTGAAGGGCTGTACAAAAATATTGATACACTTATGTTGCTTAATACTGTATCAATCCTCAAAACACTGTATCCTGATATTGTGATACATGCATACATGACATCATGGCAGTGAATTAGATAGCTAGATAGCAGCATTATTATTTATCTTCATCATTCTGACTGTATAAAAAGTAAACTTTTTAAACTCAGATTTTATGCCCATGGTGTTGGGGTCAGTTTTCCTAAAATTAGCTTTCAAAAAAATAGCAATATGTCACTGTGCTTACAGTATCACAGTATATTGCAGTATATTGAATCCTGTAACCTGTGTACATACACCGCCCTATTAAAAATGTTACTTAAAGCTACTACAAGGAGTTTTTAAGTGGTTATGAAACAATTATAATTATTATTAATGCTAAACGTATTATTTTTAATAAAGTTACAGTTTGGTTCAGTTTAGGAGACAAAACTACTTGGTTAGGTTTTAGGGAAGATCATAGTTCGTCTCTGCCATGCGGGTACAGCCGCATTGGCTATTCCAACACAGGTGCAAATAGCATCTGCCTTATTTTCATTATGGCTTAATCTGCTAATCATTTTCTCCATTAATCAATTGATTGTTTGGTTCGTAAAAATTCAGAAAACGGTGAGAAATGCCAACATAATGACCTAGAGCCCCCAATGCCTCACAATGCTTGTTTTGTCCAACCAACGACCAAATACTCAAAATTATTTAAAATAAATCAAAAAGTAGCAAATCCTCACGCTCGGAGTTTCAAATATTTGCTTCTGTCAGTCAACCAATTGATTAATCGACTAATCATTTCAGCTGTACTTATATTTGTTATACTTTTTGTGAAAAACAAATCTTAGTAACTAGTAACTAAAACTGTCAGACACATGTATTGTAGTAAAAAGTTAAATTATTCCCTCTGAAATCTAGTAGAAAATGGCATGAAAAGTAACATGCAAGTACCTCAAAGATGTACTTAAGTAAAGTACTTGAGTAAATGTACTTAATTACATTCCAGCGCTGACCAGAATAGAAAAGAATGGAAATGAATAACTTTAAGTATTATAGTATATTAAGGTCAGTAGACTTTTATTCCTATTAGAGATGACATGCCATTACAGTCGTACTGTTATTTGCCTTATCTTGCGTGTTTTGACTGCATTATAAAGTGGAAACAAGCTTCATATTTATTTCATGATGGTACAACTGTTGTCAGGACAGACAATAATGTGATCCGCATCAAGGCATTAAGGCAAGTTGACCGGGTAAGGTGAGTAGATGGATTTCCCCATTTACTAGCATCTAATTACCTTATCTCTTATCTCTGTAAGTACAACATTAGATGTCGAACTCCTGCATTATTCTTTACCCTATTCTTTTCCTTTTTTCCCTTCTCCCACTGTTTCTTCCACCATATTTCCCCCAGGGTCTCTCTGAAACCCCTAAATAATGCACAGCGAGTGAAGGGCTTAAAGGGTCTGTATGATGGATCACTCTCCTCTTTCTGGAGCTGTTGTATTCCTCTTGTACTGAGGCTTATTTATCATTTCCATAATGACACTGCTCTCAGGTGAATCTCTAAATATCTATATTTACACCAGACAACCTTTAATAGAACCACTTTTTTTCCATGATCCACTTTTTAGTGCGTGACATCACAGCAAAAATGGGTCACACGTCCGCTTTGCGACTTTTATTTTGAAAGTTCATTGGACAGAGAAATCAACTAATTACCACTTACAGAGTTTATCCAAATGTTCTACAAAGTCTTACTTTTGAATTCACATTTGTACAAAACTTCAGTCTGTCTGGTTATAATGCAAATGTGACAGAGCTTACATAAGAGACGTTTTTACAGCATAAAGAGAGAATACATTTAAAGATGCCTGAATTAGAAAATGTCGGTCTATTTTACATTTTTTAAAAACAACATCAACATCTCAAAACTGCATTTCCTCTCCACTTTTTGTGGAGAGAAAACGTGACAGCCGATTTATTCATTTGCTTTACTGTTGAGACATTGGTTTAGGATTAGAAACTCTTCCTGTAAATAAGCATGCTAATCTGGTAATATAAAGAAAATAATAAAGATAAAGATATATGCAGTAAGGTTACAGATAAAACTCCAAAAGTTTCCAGCAAACTTTAAAGATTTTCAAGCCCTTTATGAGAAAGGTTATTGATTGATTTAACTTTTTGCCCTGGGAAATGAGAGAGGAAATGCCCCTGAGAGGAAACTTCTCACCAGCATGAATAATGCCTGAGACAAACAAACAAACAGTATCTCTACATAAAGGCTATTTGTGAGATAAAATGAAACTTTAATGATCCCCGTGGGGAAAATAGTGCATAGCAGCAGTAAAGAACACAAAAAATACAGGAGATTGTACTGAATATACAGATCAGGGAGTGAACTGCATGATTGTGAATTTATTCTGAAACTATCTGAACAACACATGCAAATGTTTTTCTTTCTTTTTTAAGTTGCAGCATTGTATTCCATCCATGGACAGGAGAATAATCAGTGGTTGGAGCCATGCTGATATCACCCATTAGTTTGTGGCCCATATTGAAGCTTTGAGTCTGACATTATGGAGGTCGCAATCTTGTTTTTTTTTTT